>OX442321.1:5069742-5320733 GCA_949358305.1 Strigamia acuminata | reverse complement strand
GGTATGCAAAAATTTATGAGAGAAAATGTGAAGTTTATCTTTTTTTCTGTGTATTTTTAGGGTTGGGTTTTGTTCAGGCAACTTCCCTCATAATGATTGCAGTTCAATAATGTGAAGCCATTATAGTTGGGTTGGAATTGTCAATTAGTCTAGGGGGAGTGTAATGTTATGTTACTCAAGAAGCAACATAAATGTTGCATTTGCTTGTTTTCATCTAATTTGGGAGCAGGGGCAAAAAAAAAATCCATAGTGGAGCCCTAAAAATTTTAAAGGAGAAAAGAAGTGGTATTGTTTCCACAATAAAGGCCAATCTAATTGTGGATTGCGTGATATTGCAAGATTGCTTTTTTTATCATAGATAAATGAAGGTTGAAGTTCATCTATGGTAAACTTGATTTCATTATTCCCAAAGGCAATTTATCAATGCAATATCTGGAACACAGCTGTCTGCATTTAAATTTAATGCAAATAAGAAAACTTCCTTCGTGGGCGTACTTTGGCAGGAAAGCGAAGTATGGATTTCCACGTATTCGCAAAAGTACCCACATAAACAGTCAATCGGTTTAATCCAGGAAAGATAAGTGCCTATTTGAGTCAGTAACGAAGCCAATGGTAGAATGTATCATGGTATACTCAAAACCACCACAATGTTGATCTATTTCAGCCTGTTTACGCCTAATACCCCGTTCGCACTACAGAGTTAAGCTAGCTTAACTCTTTATAACTAGTTGTATAAATGTAGTGCGAACACAACTAGCTTATCCTAAGCTAGTTTATCAGTTTTGAAACTAGATAAAATAATCTAGTTCAGGGAACTGGATTAGCTAGTTCTAAGCTAGCTTGGGATGTCTTGGTACCCATAATGCATCGCCATTTTTGGTCAAACAAACATGGCTTCCATACCAGTGGTCAACCAAATGGAAAATACCGTTGCTTTCGTCTTCTTGATTGTAGTAATTGCAACAGTCGAGTCTGATTTCATATTAATCTCGTCAAAACAATGCACTGCTTTTGAAAAAATGTAGACAAAAACATCGTGACTTGTTTATCGGCACTTTTTTTTGCATTATTTATTCCTGGATTTATTGCTAAGTAATGTCTGGAATAGCCTCAAAAACAGTGCTAGTGCGAACAGTTTGGCTCAACAACTAGGCTAAACTCAATCTAGATTGAGCTAAGCTAGCTCAAGTTTTATCTAGACTATGTAGTGCGAACAGGGTATAACTGTGGACTGTGCTCTATTACGTGGAAAAGTAGTTCTGTTTATTTTCAATTAAGTTCAGTGTAAAAAGTGATTAGAATGATGGATTTTATTTAATTGCTAATAAAATGTTTACTCAATTTGCTAAATCTGCATTTTCCCCTTTTAATCAATCAAACAATGTTAGCGTAGTTTGTTGGTTTCTTTTGGCAGGTAAACAAAGGTTTAGTTTTCTATTGGTTGTTTTGCCTAGTTAGATTACAATTCTGGTGTTATGAAGTACTTTTTTGTGCCACTACACCAGTGAAACGGCTCAACCACATAGGGGCCCATAGTTATCCATATCTTGTCAATAGATATCAGCGAATTGTCATAGGCTTAATAGATTATAGTTACAGAAGCCTACTGTTAAAAGCAAACACTACTTGTAAAAAATAGAATAAGTAATAAAATAACCTGGGATAGGGTCTTTTAAGCCCAGGTCCGGGACCCCTTGAGCCTCAGAGACCCTGGGCACATTTCCCACCTTGCCCTAAAGATAAACCGGCCCTGCTTACATTGCCTACAAAATGATTAGGCTAGTGCAGGGGTCGGCAACCTGCGGCTCTTTCGATGTCAAGATACCTATATACTTAATCCTAATTCTAATCCTAAATTGTAACTTTTGGCTCTTCCGTCTCAAAAGGTTGCCGACCCCTGGGCTAGTGTGTTCGCACCAATAGACGATCGACTAACCATGCACAGGGAATGTTGGTGATGAAAATGAAATCATTTCCGATCACTGATACAGTGTACTCGGTGTAAACCAGACATAGGACGGGTCTCAGAAAGTTGTCCGGGCGAACAAACTGTCCAGATGGAAGAGGAGATTTAACATTTCTGGGTGTAGGTCGGGACCTCCAAACCTGTCCGAACCATACAGCGCTATGTCCAGTCTACAGAGTACACTCTAAGTCATTTCAGCCAAATCAGTTATTTTATGCATTCAAGCTTACCACATGTACTATTTTAACTAACTAAGGAACACAGTGTACTCTATGAACCGGACAGTGATCTTCCGGACAACTATGTGGTCCTAACAGGTTTGTTAAGCCGTTTTAGGTTTATCTATCATTATTTGCCCGGTTTATCTGTTAATACTGTTTTTAGGGTAAGACGAGAGACCGATTCAAGATTGATGTCATTAAATCTCAATGAATTTTTATGCCACCTGGTAGAAAAGTTTTTTTTGTCCACGACTGTACTATTTGTTGGCCACAAAGTACAACCTGATTTTGAGGCTCCCTCTACTCTAAAATAAAATGTTAATTTTAAGTTGTGTTGACAAAGTTTGTAAAGAAAAATATGTTGTTAAAATAAACAGTGTGGAAATAAATATTTTTGTGGGGTTGTTAACTACAAATGGGGGGGTCAAATAAATAAAAATAGTGTGTGAATAATTGGTGTGCAATTAAATAGATTTGGGGGATTTTTCAATTAATTTGGGGGTGTCAATAATTTGATCTCTTTGTTAAATGGTATTGTGGCCTAGAATTCAGATTTATAATCTTTCCTACTTGAAAGGTTTGACGGTCATTCTGCTGGAAACGCTAGGGCTTCACTTTTAAGTAATAAGAGGATATATTTCTGTTTAACCAATCACCACCGTAAGTGATTTAAATGAAGCTTCAATTAAATTGCAAAATTGAGACTCCAAGTGGGAATTACTGCAATAATCTTATTCATTACACTAAAATGGCAGAAATTTTATTCAACATCCTCCTAAATTTGTCAGTCGATTGAGATTTGTAAGCGGAAATAACCAAAATGCATTTGTTAGAAGCGGAGAGAGAAGGAAAACAAGAGATTTTTATTGCTGACTGCACTTTTACTTTCTAGTTTGTTTTTTGTATTAAGTTCTTAAGTTGACGAGTTAAGTTAATTGTTTAAACACAATCTTATCCTCAAATAGTCGTTACATTGAATGTGTAAAGCTTGGGACAGACGAAGTGAAGGATGTGTGTAAGCACTTGAGCTATTTTTAGCACATCATTTGCATAATTGTATTATGGAAGAAAAGACCAATTGACAACCGGTAATTACGCCTTTAGTCATTGACATTTTCAGAGAAGAGTAAAATGTGCGCAGTTAAACTATGTTTCCACAGTTTGTTGCATTTTTAAACGGAAAATGAGACTTTTTGGTAACCAAATATTAAATTATCAAACACTTAATTTTTGGGAAAATGTTTAAAGTTTAACAAAATGAATTTGACATAAAGATTTACGTAAAACCTCAATTTTTTTAAATTTGCCAATTTATAAAATTAAATATTTACGCGCAAATGCCTGTGTGACCTCAATCCACTGAAGAAAACCACAATAACAGTGGTGTGTAGTGAACATCGTTTAGTTTGGTTTTGAGCATTTGGTCATATTAACCACTAAACATTGCCAATGTGAATAAATATCGAGTTTCAGCTTTATAAAGAAATATAAGAAGATTATTTTATGTTTGATTTACTTTTCCAGGTTCTAGCTTCTGTTCGAAGAACATAGTGCGTTGTGCAAAATAAATAAGTCGGTGAGAAAGTAAAGTAGTGATGGCACCATGAAGCAAGTTATATAAGGAAGTATTACGAAGCCATCACCTTACTGTCAAGTATCAGCCAATCACAAACAATCTTGCAAGCAATTCACATCATCCGACTTGGACCAGGAATATTTTCGACCCCAACTGGATAATTTTCAACCTGGATTCCTTTTGAAATGGTAAAAAAAAATCCCGGTAGAAAGAAATTCTGGTCGAAAGGAACCACGGTCAAAGGAATCCTGGCGGAAAGGAATTCTATTGAAGATATTCCTGGTCGAAAGGAAACCAGGTCGAAAGGAATCCCAGTCGAAGGGAATCTCGGTCGAAAGAAGTCCCGGTCGAAAGGAACCCCGGTCGAAAGAAATCCTGGTGGAAAGAAATTCTATAGAAGATATTCCTACACTCTGTCCATGTGTAACTTGGGCCTATTTCCAATTGGCTGAGCCTTTTCACTTGTGTAGTGACACCAAAAATAGATCAAAACAATGGTTGCCATTTTGACTGCTTTCCAGACAAAACAACCAATAAAAAAATTTGAAAATTGTTTTGTTCCCTGGAAGAAGCAAGCAATAAACTGAATAAGCAGAAATGTTGAAATAAACCAGCACAAATCTTTATTTTATAACTTCAAGATACATTTTCTTAGAAAATACAAACAACATTACATCATTTCAATGATTAAAATCATCAAACAAATTTAAAACCACTCTGAACTATTTTTCCTGGTGGCAGCACAGAGTGAGTTATGAGGTTCAGCCAATCGAAAATAGGCCCAAGTTACACATGGACAAAGTATAGTCGAAAGGAATCCCAGTCGAAAGAAAGCCCGATCGAAAGAAATCCCGATCGAAAGAAATCCCGATCGAAAGAAATCCCGATCGAAAAAAATCCCGATTGAAAGGAGTCCCGGTCGAAAGTTAGTTATAAGCATAGTGGAACAGTCATAACTCTAACAGAGCTAACACTAGAGAGTTTGCGGGATGCATTCTTCCCTTATTTTGTGCCACGTTACACTATTTTAGTGCCATATCGTAAGGGAAAAATCTTTAGTGTATCGTTTTCAACACTAAATTAAAATATAGCGCAGCCAATCAGAATTGAGAACACTATATTGTTAGCTCCGCCCATTGCAAATGGCGATTATTTTGTTGTCCCGATCAAACACATCACAGCATAGGTATGTAGATTGAATGATAAGTGAGGCCCAAAATTTAATTTTAGGCCCAAAACCATACTTTATAAGCATAATAATGGAATTTTATGCAGAAATTTGCACATTTACGCCCCCAAATTAAATTTTTAGGCCCAAAATTACTAACTGTCAGTAGCTGGCTGAAATAGTGTAGTGATAAGGGAAAAGTGCAGCCCGCAAAAACTTAATTTATCATTTTCTCTTACACTATTTTTATACCGTATAGTGTTTAATTGTAAGGGAAAAATGCATCCCGCAAACTCTCTACTATAACTGAAAATAGCGTAGCCAATCCGGTAGTTTTCCACTATTTACGTCACTAACAAAGATTTGAGATTACCAACAAACCCATTCGCCGCCATTTTAATTTACTTTTTTCTTTTCTTATTAAGGTTTATATCATTGTTTTCTGTTTCATTTGGTTTTAATTTACAATAATAAAGTTGCTTCCATGTTTTGAAATGGTACAATACAGCAAATGTCTATTTTTTTTTCAACGTAAGAATAATTTTATAACTACAACCCGCAACATTTTTCATTACACTAAATATAGTGTAAAAATATAAAGGAAAAGTGCCTGCCGCAAACTGTGTAATGCCACTATTCACTTGTGCGCATATACTGTAGCATAAGATGAGATTATCTCCTTTCCGTTTCTTTCAATATTCAAACACAGCCTCTCGCTAAAATCAATTTCCTTGCACCTACAAATTTTGAATGAAATTTCCTCCGAACCAACTTGATTGCGAATTCTATTGACAGCCATCTGGAATACCTATAGCTTTATTACTGCCAGAAAACCCCCCCCCCCCTCCCCCTTACCCTTAAAACATAATCCCAAACATCCATCGTCATGTCGGATTAGAGCATTCAGCTTGATTTGGATGCAAATAAAATGTGATAAGCAAATTTACATCAAAATTCCAGTAGATAAATCACGACAAAATTCTTGATAATTCATTAAATTAAACTTGTTTGGAAATGGAGATAATGAAAATCTCCAATTGCATTTACATGGCAATTTCCCCACAACCCTTAGGCCTAAAAAGAGAGAGAAAAATGAAGAAAAAATATTCATACAACAATTCCAAACTTGGTTTTTCTTTTTTTTTTTGTCATTTTTTTGATTGAAAATTCAAAATGGAAATTTTGCAAACTTTATGATTCTGTTTACACAAAAATCAAAGTTCAGTCCAATGTGGAGTACACAAAGTTAAATGGATCAAACTGGTTTTTGTTTTCTTCAGCTTGGGAGACGTTTTTACTTCGCTAACTGAATTCTATTTGTTTTTCCGAGACTTCAAACAAGGTGGTCACAAAAAATTAAAACAAACGTAAAATTTAGAAATTTGATGAAATTTTCTCAATTTTTCCCAAATTTTTCCCAAATTTTTCCAAATTTTTCCCAAATTTTTCACAATTTTTCACAATTTTTTTCAAAATTTTTCTCAAAATTTTTTCCAAATTTTTCCCAATTTTTTCCAAATTTTTCTCAAATTTTTTCAAATTTTTCCAATTTTTTCCCAATTTTTCCCAAATTTTCCCAAATTTTTCCCAATTTTTTCCAAATTTTTCCAAAATTTTTCCCAATTTTTCCCAAATCTTTCTCACTATTTTGGAATTCTGGAAATTCCGATTTGGATGTGCACAAACCCCACTTGAAACGGCGAATTAAAATTAAATCTGCAGCTAATTGTGATGATATTCTATATCCAATGTCCTTGAAAACCAAATTGCGTGATGGCATTTATTCAGCGTGACAAAAGGGCTAAAGGCAAACCCGGCACGCCACTCCATCGCATCACAGCACCACACGACCACTTCCGATCCCTCCACCATTTACTGTCTCTCAAATTGCAAAAACCAAAAACCCTTCGAGCAAACCCGACAAAAATCAACACGAAAAACGACTTCACAAACACACTTAAGCCTAAGCTGGATGATTAACATTTCACTTGCACATGTTCAAATAAAACTAGCCCCACTCGTCTAACTCCATTAATGTCAGTTCTATTCATGTTTATGCCTAATCCCACTTTTAATTTACGATAAACACGAAAGAAGATCCATATCTACGCACTTAAACGGAGGAATTATGACCTTAATACTCATAAGCACTTTCCTACGGCGGAAATCAGTCTGTCCACAGAAAAAACTGGTCCTCGAGTAACATTTCCATGTTTAAACACTTCCTCGGTTATGTGGACGAGTAATTATTCACGAGCTTAGCTTTAGTGTATCAAATTATAATGTACTCGGACGATATCTAGCAAACAATGACAAACCTGCAGGAAATTTTTGCTTCGTGTAAATACTGTGGAATTTTCATCTACAGTCGAAACTCTTTATAACGAATCGCAAGGGACCAGAAGAATTGATTCGTTATAACGAGAATTCGTTAAAACGAATTAGGTTAAAAAAATAAATTTTATCATGAAAAACATTATTTATTCATAAACAGGGTATTTCATGGTAGTTTCATGTTATTTTGTCCCGATTCTTTAAAATTGTTGAAATTTGCAGCTGAAATTGTAGAACAGGACAAATTAAACTCAGTAGCTACAATGGACGGCTTCTTGCCATTGTCAATGGCATTAATAATGTTCAGCTTGTCTTGAATTGAAATTGCCTTTCGTTTGGCAGCCATTTTCATTTTTCTTTGTTTTCTAAATATAGACATCAGATGTGATCAGTTTTGAAAATTCGTTATAACGAGAGCTTATGGGTATTACAGTGTACCTGAAAACTTGTTCGTTATAACGAATAATTCGTTATATCGAAATTCGTTATAACGAAAATATTTAACATGGTGTTCTATGGCTGGCCAATCAAGTCATTTTAAACAATTCGTTATATCGATAATTCGTTATAACGCGATTCGTTATAAAGAGTTTCGACTGTACTACTACAGCCTTACTGTCAACAATATTGCTTGTCTCGGGATTCCAAATTCTATATCCCGCCCCTAGGAGCACCCAGTGTGCCCTTATTACAATGCACCACCGCTAAACAACATTACGTTACCCGTATCATGAACCAAGGATAACATGGACACGTATCCGTGTGTTATTTCCTATTGATTCGTTGTTCCGTGTGCTGATTGGATGACAGCAATCACGTGTCATGCATTGCTTGCCAACTAAGCATGTTTGTTACCTGTTGTCATCCCAGAATGCAGTGCGGCTGTATATTATGTGGCGCCATCGGTGGCAAAACGCACTGAACCTGAGGATACGTGTCCATGTTATCCTTGGATAATGCCCGTATGTAAGTTATTCATTCATTCTATTGTACTGTAGTACCAGAATGGTAATCTTGGCTCTAATTATTTATCGAATAAAAATTTAAGTTCCTTTCTGTTCCCAGTTAAATTATGTATTTTATATGTACCTGTAGGAGTCATAAAGCACTTTCCATTATAGAAAACATGAAAAATGCACGACTGATTCTTGCGACCTTAACCCTTTTCATGACTGTAAAACAAAAATATAATCTTGCACGAGGGATAAATTTCGCATTTTATAACCACATTGGGAACCAATTACGCTTAACTTCATGTTTAGATCCTTACGGTAATGACTAATTCACACATCTACCGGAGAAAACAGTTCACTGCGCATGTGCAGCACTGAAAAACAACTTTTCAGAGTCAAACTTTCACCGAAAGTGGTTGACCATATATCTTCTAATTGCGCACCCGTGCACTATTTGCAAAAAAGCAGAACAAGCGACCTTTGGATCCAGATTTCCCGGTAACAAATTTGTTCCCGTGGCCCGACGTACATCAGCGGGCTGAAGTTGGCACAACATTACATTCGCGATAGTCTACGGACAGACCGATACCCAATGTTAAAGTTTCTCAAAATCTACATCTTGGAATCCCGATACTAAATTTGTTCTCAGTCCAGCCCCGACCCGATCGTCATCCATTTATCTAATCTCGCGCGAGTGTGCTGTTAAAATGGCCGACGCCGACTTCCGCTCGCCTTTTCTTTTCAATTTCGCTTTTGACCCGATCGCGATAGCAAATGAATGGCGCGCTAGAACGTAAGGAGGGAAGAAGGGGATTTTATCGACGAACTTACTAGGCAGAAGCAGCCGATGGAGTGAGTGTAGCATTCCTTGATTTTCATTAGTTGGTCCTGGGCAAGAGTGGCGTCCAACGCGATGTCGTAGGTTAAACCCTCGTGTGGATCCACCAAGTGCACGCGCACACCTTGGTCTAAGAAATAATGGCCGAGGCGCGGAAGCACAGACTCGTGCAAATGACAGCGCTCCGCTTCAAATTCTAATAAAAATATAAATTGTAGAAAAAAATTTTAAATTAAATTAAATTCTATATTTTTATTGTCCACTAAAAAAAAAGCACTGACTCATCTTGAGATCAATCTCTTAAAGGATCTCTTATTTCCTAATTAAACGAATAAAAGCGCTCTGGAGACTTCCGCTTTCATTATACCGAGGACACCTGTTTTTATTTTTATCTCGTTTATTGTTGATATTTTAAATAAATATTATTGAATCAGTTTGAAAATTTTATCAGACATTATTTGAGTGCTATATTTAGTAATCCTAAAAGGATAATTATTTTTTTTATATATTTTTTCATAATTCTTCGGACTTTTCGGACGAACCTTAGAATTCCAACGATTGTTTTCCAACTAAATAAAATAAAATAAATAAAAATTTAATAAAATTCTTCTTTTCTCGACCGTGTTGGTACACCGTCGTTGCCATGACAATAAAGAAGCTAAAGAGAAATTGAATTGTCCGAACATTTCCGTCAATACTAACCTGTATATATATAATATATATATATATATATCAAAAGTGTAAGTTTATTTAATAAGCAAGCGCCTCCTGACGGCTAAAAATCTCAATAATTCAACACACAAAATGCATTTACAAAATTAAAATAAACTCCTGCTGGTCATCCCATCCAAACCTCGCTCATTTGCATCTAAAAACACAAAAAATAAATAAACCAATAAAAAAAAAACAACAACAAAAACAAAAAATAAATCATTTAAAACACAATACCTTATCAAGGTATAAAAATAAAATATGAATAAGCCGTTAAACCACTATAAACTCCCATCCGGGCACCTGCAGCGCATCTGGATTAAATAGATACCCGAAAATAATATACAAAAAACATTAATTCCACGTTTCAAGCTCGAAATATCTATTGTATCGTAGCAACAGGCGAGTTTATCAACAAACTACGGCCGGATGTGCGGTCAGAGTAGAAATTATTGAGTTAAATAGAAAATAAACGGACACGAAATCTACATAGACATGCAACACCGATCGCGACAATTAATATTCATTTCCCGCCCGGTCCATCGGCGAATGCTAAACTTAATCGCGCACAATAACCGTCGCGATGCAACGTTTGGAGGGAAAAAATTGTATTGTGTACGAGTGTTAGGGTACAACTTGCCTTTTCTGTTCGAGGCGATAAACACGCTCGCGATGCGTGTTGGGGGAATGATGGAATCATCGTTCAGATTTCCCCGTAGAACCGAGTGGACGGCGTCGGTGATGTCGGCGAGTGGCGTATCCTCAGCCATATCCAAACACCAATGCCAAGAAGCATGCAGCTAATACCCTTCGCGTCGTTTGAGTGTGTGCGGTGCGGTCGATGCTCGATGCTCCAGCCCAGCAGCCGACGGTTGGGCTTTGTTCGCCGTTTCATCACTAGAGGGCGGCGATGCACTGGGGATTCAAATTTGGTTAGAAAAATGTGCAAAATTGTCGTTTTTGACATTAAAATGGGTGGATTTTGATAATTTTGATTGGATTTGGTTTTTTTATTTGGTTTTGGTGTTTTTTTTTGGTGTTTTTTCGTTGGTGGATGGTCGTGGGCTTTGATATTTGACCGGATCTTTGAGCATATTTGTGGAGTTAGAATCAAATGGGATTTGGTTTTTCTGCTGGTAATTGAGAATGTTTATAGTTGGGAATGAAAATACCGAATGAGTTTGGAAGGCGGATTGCAATTCGCCTGGCAATTAATCATGAGCTTATATAGCAGTTTTTTATTTTTAATTTTTATTTTAATTTTTTTTTTCCTACCGTTTTCAACTATAAATCATAAAACTTCAACTTTTTTTTTTCTCTATTAAATTCCATATATATATTTATTTTAAAAAAAAAAATATCACATGTTTTGCACAAAAGTAATTATATATTTATAATAAATCACTCAAAATTTAAAAAAAAAATTAAGAAATAAATCATAAAAGCGAATTTATAGTTCGATTTATTGCCACTAGAGTTGAAATAACTCGATTGTTTACAGCACGTTTTTAATAATTATTTTTTTATTTATTTATTTTTTTTTTTTTGGGGGAAAAATCCAAATGAAAATCAGTCCTATTAATTCTATCACTAAAATTATAAACAAAAATGTCTCAAAGGACAATTTCCCTCGCTCCAAAGGATTCGATAGAAGGAGTACATGTACAACGCCAGGAATACGAGCGCCGGAACGACTATTATGTACCGCCGCCACATCATTATTACGCGCCGCCGCCGCCGCGATACTACTACGCTCCCCCCCAACCCCAAACGATTTATATTCATCGCGAATCTGTGACTCGGCATATGGTTTTTGAGTAAGATAGTTTTGACTTAATCTTTGCAAACGTACCGTTTAATTCTTCTCTTTATTGACAGAACTCGGCAGCCAAATTGTTGCTTAACCTGTTGGTTGACATGTCTAGCTGTCTGCTGCTGTTGTCGTGTGAAGAAAACCGCCGACTATATTGATGACGGGAAAAAATGAGAAATAATTAGTGTCCATTTTGCTTTTACGATTTTATAAATAAACGTCATCCAACTTTTAATTTCTGGCTTTTTTTATTAAACCAATTTCCTACATTCTGGACATCTAAAAACGCTTTTTAAGCCTCTTTGTAATAAATATGAAAATTTATCCCTGGCGACGGTTTTTGAAATAAATAATCCCTATTGACGTTTTATTTTTTAAGTGGGAAAAATTAAAATCGTTTACCTGGTGATGGATTCCTTATTTGACATAAAAATTAAATTCTAGTTGTTGTGTCGAAGTTGTTGATGAAATATTGACAAACATGTCAATCCTCCCGCAGAGACGAGTTGCGACACCGGAAGTTGATTGTTATGATAGGAAATAAAGCTCTTGTTTACTTATTTTGAATTAAGGCCTACATTTAGGACGATAAAACAGTTGTAAATTTGTTAATATGACTTCCGTAAGCATGCATAAAGACTCGCGTCTTCCTCCGCCGCCGTACCGAGTGGAAGATTACCATTCGCCGTGGTACGACCGGTACAACAGCATCGATTATCCGCCGCCGTACCAAACGGTGTTTTCCAACCACCAAGATTCCTATCCCACTGCTGCTAGACCGTTGTACTACACCTTGGACGACTCTACTTGGCGCGCTTCCAGCCAACCGCGAGTGCAAACTACTTGTTGGACAACTCCCATTAGGCAAATTTTGCTTTTTTGGAAATCGTCAATAATTTTTTTAGAAATAATTTTTAAAACACTTTTCAGAGATCCTGTAAATCCTGACAACGGTTTCTTAACCTGTTGCATCCTTGCGATGGTTTCGACCATATTATGTTGTTGTTGTTTTCCGAGATTTTTTTGACGATTTTTCCGCTTATTTGATAAATTGAGAGACAAAACGGCGCTTCGTGATCAAGATTCGTTTTATTTTTAAATTTAGACTGTTATTTTTATTGTAGAAAGGCCTAAAAAAATCAAAACAATTACCACCATCTAGCGGTGAAAAGTCTAAACCATTTTTCCATTTTATTGTATAAAACCTGCGAATAAATAAATTGTGTGTGAGGTTATTTAAATTTATTTCATTTTAGGCACTTGAATGATTATAGAAGCTTCAAAAAATTCTATATTTTTTTTTCCTTTTTGTTCTATTCACAGATCGGATGTACAAAATATATAAAGACCGATTATTCGATTTGCTAGCAATTGTGAGAGAAATTGGGTATTTGTGTCGAGCTGCCATGAGTCTTTATTTTTGGTGGTTTCTCGGTCGCACTTTTATCCATCGGTGAAATCACCATAAAGTTTGCACTAATGAAGAGCGGGAAAGTGGCTTCCTCTTCTAAAGTAAGGACTTGGATTTCCTGGATTAAATAAAACGATAATTAGTGGAAATAAGTCGATTTTTTTGTCGCCAATACTTCATTTTTGCCCAAATGGATGTGTTTTATGCCAGTTGTCATCATCAGTTTGGTTTGGCGCTGTTCGTCCACCGAAACTACTGTCAATCTGTAATTTTAAAACTTATTTATTTATTTTATTTTATTTTATTATTTTTGACCTGTAAGCGATATGCCGTTTCGTCGTTGGGCTCAGCGAGCTCTGGCTTACGCTGTCGTTTCTGTGGTTTCGTTTAAATTTAATAAGTCTGGGCGAAACGAAGGGAAATTTAATGTGAGTTTTGAGAATTTTTGTTTGTTAATTTTTTGTTATTTCGCACCTTTTCTCGTAAGTTACTAACAGGTCGAGACCGAAGTTAAATCCAGTCCACCGCCAAAGATGCTAAAATTAAATGAAAGTAACGATTTTGCTTAGTTTGTTGAGTGGATTTTTATTTGTTTGTTTATTACTAACGTAGCCATCGAGTAGTAAAACACGGCCGCAACGAAAGCACAATTTTCTGAAGACGTCTTCCGGAAGCTGTGTAGGATGAGGCCTAAAAATGGAGCAAACTTCAATGTTTTTTGCGTATTAAGTCAGAAGTTTAGTTTACCCTTTATCCACTCCTTGATCGATTCTTAGCATTCGAAACCACTGGTGCCGATACACATTGTTTAACCATTCTGAAAAAATGAAATGAAAATGAAAAACTATGATTTATTTCGATTCATTTTAAAATGTTGGAAATTCCAGTGTAGTTGTGAACACAATTTACGTTTAAAATACGCAACCAATGATTCACAACTGTACTGGAATAAGTTGTTTCGTTGTTTTTTTTACCAGATGGAATGATTTTGTCACGTTCTAACATTTCCACATCGTAGTGATGATTTATTAAATGTTCGAGCCGTAACGCTCTGAACACCACTTCGTATTTTCCGCCGTCGGAACTATTTAAATAGTAATCGTCTTCGTGTTCCAGAAAAAAATTATGCGCGCTGTCACTGCAATGATCTTTGTTTCCACTCCAGTCTAGATTTTCTTGTAAAAACACCCACTGAAACAACAATTTGAATAATAAAAATTTCATTAAAATCTGTGGGTTTTGTCGCGTACATTTTTTAAAATAAAATATGTCGCAAATTCCGTTTGCATCACGAACAAATCTGGTGATTTCAGTAACGAAATCATCAACTCCTGGCTGAAAAAATATCAAAAAAATCATTATTAATCGATTAATTCGATTAAATTAATTAAAACTATACAAATCCATACTTCACGTCCCGTAAATATTTCGGGTGGTCGCAAAGAACACCCAGCAGATTGACCAACAACCAATTAAAACAAGATTTGTGCAGATCTTTGTACCCGTATTGACTCGTTGCGTAGTAATAACCGACAGCAGTCTGTACACTAAAAATAACATCACCACACAATGCGTAGATTTAATCGAAATTCGCGACTAACTTGATGGTTTCTCTCATTATTTCCGCCGCCTGCGTCATGAGTGATTCCTATGCAATAATAAAATAGATGAATAAATAAATATAAAATGGCAATTTTGATTTTTTTTAAACCAGTTGAAACAAAACAGCAGCTGCTAATATGGAGACAACGTTTGCCGGCTCGATTATGATTTCATCCTGGTAAAAAGATCCAAAAACCAGATCCAAAGCTAAAAAATGAAATAATTAAAATATGGAACAAATCAAATCGAATTTAATTCACCTTTAATGGTGACATTCTCATCCGTAATTTCAATGTTAATTATCTCCTGGTCGCGTTCTTTCCACGCACCACTGAACATACTTGCAAAGTAATGTGACTAAACGACAAATAACACAAAAATCAGTCAAAAATCCACAAAAATTCGCAAAAAACACAAAAATTAGCCATAAAAAAAACAAAAATCAGCTAAAATAAACAAAAATTACCAAAATAAACAAAAAAAATACCGAAAAACATAAAAATTAACCAAAAAAAAATACAAAAATCAGCTAAAATAAACACAAATCAGCTAAAATAAAACAAAATTACAAAATAAACACAAAAATTATCAAAATAAACATAAAAATTAGCAAAAACCACAAAAATTATCAAAAATAACAAAAATTAGCAAAAATCAAAAAATTTATTTTGATATTTACCTGGCACAAATATACTTTGTGTAATTTCCATTCCTTATTTAAAGCTATAATCGTTATGTCACTATTCTGGCCTTCTTGGTACAAAGCTTTGTATATATAATGGGTTGTTGTCATTAGTTTTTTCCTTGGGGATAGAAAAATAGGTCAGATAATTTCTTCCTGTTTCGTGTTTCGGGTGGTTAACAAACGCGATTCTATACCTTTTAGGTGTGAACAGACTGTTTAGACTGTCATCGGATCCCGAGCGACTGTCATCGTCTTCGTGTTTCCTTTTTCTCGACAACATTTTGACAGGATTTGATATTGATGAGGCGAAATTCCCCATTTCTGCTAATTCGTCGCCTCCCTCCTTCCGAGACACGGTCCCCTTAACCGAATAAATTAATAAAACTTAATAGATATATAGATTCTTGTTTACTTACGGTTCAATTGCTTCAAATCAAATGGATCGAAAAGTGAAACGAATGCACGGAAAACCAGAGTCAAATCATAGCGAACGACGTAAAATAAAATGATTTTAAAATTTTGCTGCTTGCGCACCTCAATACAAGATGGCGTCGGTGACTAGGCGAAATTATATAATGTTTTGACCTTAGAAATTGTTTAAAAAAGGAGACCGGAGACCATCCTGTGGTGTCGTGGAATAGGCATAATAAAGGAGATCTGTTCAGTAGCATGACATGATACAAAGTGTACCGCTCAGGTTTATTAATCATACAAGGTAACACCGGGCGCCAGGTGTCGCCTCGATTACACTGCCATCTAGTGGCTCATATTTACACTATAATATCACAATATCACATCACTCTTTTTTTTCAAATTATAACAACATTTTGTACAAACATAATAATATAAATAAATTAAATTAAATGATTAAAACTTACAATGTATATGTATTATTCCTTAACAATGTTTTTTGGTCCAGGCCTGAACTCTTTCCTTTTCTCTTTTTTTTTTCAAACACATTTGTTACTTATTAATAAAGTTAATTTGGCAACAACATCCATTTGAAATTTTGCTCATCTCACATACATTTTCAAATAATCTGGAGGTCTTCTGTTCCGCTTGGACCTCCGTAATGGTCCAGGTGCTGGGCGATTCAACGGTCGGCCCCTTGGTAACGCCTCTCTCGGTGGTGACCCAGGCTGCAAATGGGTATCTGCTCGTGGTCCTTCGGGTCCCGCCTCTATTTGGATGTTGTCTTCTCCTCGAATCCCGATATCCTCGTCCAGTGGAATGTAACGTCTTATTTTCGTTACATTTCTCTTAATAATTCGTCCATCAGACGTTTTCAACGAAACGCAATTTCCGTCTTTCCGGCTAACTGTCATTAGATCGTGTTCGTAAGCCAAATCCAACTTGTGAAATCTTGATTTCGCAACCAAAACTCTATCTCCAACCCGAATTTCACTTTCTTTACTTTTCCGGCTGTGATCTGCAAATTGTTTTGATTTCGCTTTTTCCTCCGCATCTTTATTCTTCACGATCCGATGTAGTTTTCCTCGTTGTTCTTTCATTATCTGTGGGATCTTATTCCTCATTTTTCTTGTGGTCATCAGTTCGTATGGTGACACTCCTGTAGTCCTATGTGGAGTGCTTCTGTACGCTTCTAGAAAAGTTCCGAGTGTTTTCTTCCAATCTTCGCCTTCGATTTTCGCCGAACGAAACGCTTTTACAAATGATTTGTTTAATCTTTCGACTTGACCGTTGGCCTGAGGCCAATACGGTGTAACCTTTCTGTGTTGCGTTCCACATTCGTCCATGAAGTCACGAAACTGCTCCGAAACGAACTGCGGCCCGTTGTCGGACGTCAACGTCTCGGGAAGTCCCCAACACTCGAAAGTTCCGCGTAGCCAACTTATTATTTTTTCTGCTTTCGTCGATTTTAAAATTCGTGCTTCCGGCCACCTGGAATAATAGTCCACCAGCACAATGATCGAATGTCCATCGTTAAATGGCCCGCAGATGTCCAGCGCTAAGTCCCGCCACGGCCCTTTTGGTAAAATGGTGCTTTTTATCGGCTCCGGCTTCTCTGTCGCGCTGCTGTTAAATTGACAGGCTCTGCACTGTCGCACTGCGCTCTCGACGTCGTGGTCAAGGCCCGGCCACCAGACCTTCTCTCGTAGGCGTTGTTTCGTACGTACGACGCCTTGGTGACCCCTGTGTGCCAATTCGATGACCTTTTTCCTCAACGCCGTCGGCATCACGATTCTCGTGCCGCGAAGTAATACGTCTCCCGCCATCGTTAATTCATTTCGAATCGGCTCGAATTTTTGTAATTCTTGCGTAAACTTCGTCGCGTCCCGTAAACTCGTGGCGATTGTGCAGATCTGACCGTCGGCCCTGGAAGCAACTTCTACGTGTTTCAAAGTCATCGCTTTCGGGATGGCATTTTCAAGGATGAAATGCACGTATTTTTCCGTTTTTCCAATCACCGTCTTCCCTTCTCCAACTGGAAGTAGTCTTGAGAGAGCATCCGCGATGTTTGAACTTCCTGGCCGATGTTTGATCGTAAATTCGTACGGTTGCAGCCTCAACACCCACCTCTCGATCCGGGCGCTGGGCTTCGACTTCACCGAGTAAATAATTTCTAATGCCTTGTGGTCGGTTATCAGTTTGAATGGCATTCCAATCAAGTAGAGTCGGAACCTCTCGCAGCCCCAAACGACTGCGAGAGCTTCTTTTTCCGTGGTGGAGTATCGGCGTTCCACGTCGGATAACGTCCTGCTGGCGTATGCGATAGGCTGATTCAAACCGTCGACTTGCCGTTGCACGAGGACCGCCCCTAATCCGACTGGCGACGCGTCGACTATCAATTCCGTCTCCACGTTCTTCTTGAAGAAGGCGAGCGTTCCCGAGCTGCACAAACTCTCTTTTAGCTTGTTGAAGGCATCGTTCTGTGGTTTTTTCCAACTAAATACGACGTCCTTTCTCGCCATAACTCTCAACGGTTCTGCAATGGTCGCAAAGTTTGGTATATATCTGGCGCAGTAATTGACCAGGCCCAGAAAGCTCCTAATTTCCGTTTCGTTCTTCGGGGCCGTCGCGTTTCGAACCGCTTCAACCTTTTGTTCCGCCACGGAAATGCCCTTCTTTGAGATGATATGGCCCAAGAATGTCAATCTCGTCACGCCAAACGCACACTTTTTCAAATTTAACGTTAATCCGTTACGCATTAAAGTTTCTAATACCTTTTCTAGCCTTTTGTCGTGTTCTTTCGTCGTCCGACCATGTACGACGATGTCATCAAGACTATTACGCGTTCCCTCGCAATCGGCCAAAATGTTTTGGACGATTCGTTGATACTCCTCTGGAGCACTCGCGATCCCGAAAAATAGTCTTTTATACTGGAAAAGTCCGCGGTGTGTGACGAAAACTGTATATTTCCTAGAATTTTCTTGCAAGGGAATTTGCAAGTATCCCCACCTGCAATCTAATTTTGTTATCATTTCGGCCCCGTCTATTTCGTCTAGGACCTCATCCATCGTGGGTAATGGGTGGCGGTTGCGCTTCACGGCCTCATTCACCGCGCGCATGTCGAGGCAAATTCTGATTGTTCCGTCCGGTTTTCGCACCGGAACCATCGGCGAAACCCATTCAGTGGCACCGGTGACTGGTTCGATGATGTCTGCTTTCAGCAGGTTATCAATTTCCGCATCCACCTGTTTGCGGATGTGAAACGGTATTCTCCGCACCATTTGCGCCACTGGCCTCACCAACGGATCGACATGAAGTTCGAGTTCGTATTCCTTCAACCTGCCAATCCCATTAAATACTTCTTTGTATTTTTTAATTCGAATACTTAAATCATCTCGGAGTTTCCCGACTGTCTCGTCAAACAGCGTGCTGTCATCCACCGCATTCACTATCTCGTCTTCCAATTTTAATATTCCGAGTTGTTTCGACGTTGCTCGTCCCAATAATGGCAATTTTCCCGATGGGACGACCAAAAACCTCGCGTTGACTGACTTCTTCACAGTTCCCACTTCCGCGTGAAATTCTCCGCTTACGACCAATGGCTCGTTCACTCCGTATGCAAATAAACGTGTATTAGTTGGAGTTAATTTGATTCCCTTACTTTTCAACGTGTTCCACGTCTTCTGATCGACTAGATTCACTGTCGACCCGGAATCAATCAATACATTTACTTTCTGTTTTTCAATTTCCACAACAATGTCCTCGGTCGGCTTTCCTGCGGACACGCACCACGAATAGTCACTGTCGCTTCCGTCGTGTTCACGTTCGTACTCGTTGACTCCTACGTATCGCACACGGTCCTTGTTTCCACGCCCTCGGTCAGCATTTTTCGCCCTACAAACTTTTGAAAAATGGCCAAGTTTATGGCAAAAACCGCATTCTTTATTTTTCGCGATCGTGCACTCGCTGGCTAAATGGTCATTGTGGCCGCACCGGAAACACATCTTCGCCGCTTGGGTCTTATTTTCTCGCCTGTCGTCCACGTTGTGTGGCTTAGAGTTGAATTTCCGGAACGTGCCACGCCCCCTTCGGTTTCCACGACTCTTAAAATGTTTATTTTCATTAATCGAACTCACGGTGCTTTCCTTCGGCTTCTCCACGCTGTCTCGCTCCATTGCGGTCGCGTGTTGTTCGCTGGCTTCTGCCGAACGCGCCATGGTCAATAACGAACTCAGTGTTACTGTTGTTTCGCGTAAAAGTCGTCTCCGCAACCCTTTATCGCGTCCCTTTTCAAGCACCTGGTCCACAATCAAATCCTCCTCGAGTGTTGTAAACTCGCACGACTTCGCAAATTTTTTCAGACGCGTCACGTAGCTGTCCATCGACTCCTTGTCCTCCTGACACTGCTGTCTAAAGATGTGACGTTCAAAACGCAAATTTTTTCGCGGGTTGAAATACGCCTCTAACGCCGTTACCGCTACATCGTAGGTTTTTGTGTCGTCCTCCTCAAACGTCTCGAATATTTCCTGCACAGCAGGACCGGCCAAATGCAGTAATGTGGCTAATTTTTGATCCGCATCGGTAATTTTCGACGCTACTAGAAAATATGTGAAACTCTTGCTCCACTTTTTCCAGAGTTGATTCAAATTCCCTTCTTGAATAACAAATTGTCCGACGGGTGGTAAATTCGAGTTTGCCGCCATTTTCCGCACTAATAACACTAAACACAGGTGTATAACCAGTTTATCAACACACTCACACAATCAATGTTCCTTGATGGCAATTTCCAATGTTGATATCAGCGGATTCAGTTCTATTTCTTTATCCTCGTCGCCAATGTGGTGTCGTGGAATAGGCATAATAAAGGAGATCTGTTCAGTAGCATGACATGATACAAAGTGTACCGCTCAGGTTTATTAATCATACAAGGTAACACCGGGCGCCAGGTGTCGCCTCGATTACACTGCCATCTAGTGGCTCATATTTACACTATAATATCACAATATCACACATCCGAGACATTTTTTATTTATTTTATTCAGTTATTAGCACAACGAGGATTTAATAAAGTACAGATTTGTACATTCAACTATTAATGAACTACCATTTGCTCGTCCATGGTTTTGGTCATCCATTCGGGCATGTTTTGCGAGATTTTTTCAATTATGTTGTTCACTTGAAAGCATAAATTCTGGATTTGTTTGTCCCAAGTCGGCAGAAGTTCCCGCGCTATAAAAATAACAATATAAATTTAAAACCAATTTTTTGACGTACTACAAATGCTCTAATAGAATGCGGTATCATTTACAATGCGGGTCTAAATTGACCAAACCGACTGAATTCAATTTCTAAATTGAACAAAACGACTAAAATAAACGTATAGATTGACCTAAATGACTAAAATAAACGTATAGATTGACCTAAATGACTAAAATAAACGTATAGATTGACCTAAACGAGTAAAATAAACGTCCAAATTGAACAAAACGACTAAAAAAAATAAAATTGTGGGGGAAATTTAAATTTTGTCAATAAAACACCCGCATTGTATTAGAAAATTTAGGGTATCTAAGTTTAATTTACATTCGAAGTGAACTATGGAGTCGATTTGATCGATGTAACCGTTCATGCGACTCTCGGTGATCATCTGTGAAGCGATTTTTTCCGCTTTCGCAGGTGGAATTTCGAGCAAAGCGCCCAGTTCTTCAAACGTAATGTTGTTGTATAATTTACTAGCGGATAGTAAGTTATGCTCGATGACAGCACGATCTAGAATACTGGAACCGTCTGCAGTTGTAGCTTTTTGATGAGGTTGGAGCATTGAGGCAAATTCTTGTAATTCACTTTTACGAATGATTCGATCCAAATACCTAAAAATTTCAAAACAAATTTCCAAAATTCAAATTTTCAAACAACCACACCAAAAATTTACATTTTCTCAAGTATGCCGTACGCTGGCAGTTGTTGACACCTTTCGTCCTTAAATAACGTTGCTAACATGCGAGACCTTTGCTGACCTACATCAAAAAGAAAAAAAAATTGATCAAAAACAATTTTAAATTTCTATTTCATAATATTTTATATATTTCAACCTGCTGATGCAAGTATCGTGCAAATTAAAGCGTTTCTTAATGCCGTCATTCGTTCATCTTCATGAATTATACTTCGGTAAGACAATTCGTTGTATCTTTGCGCAGCTTCGATAAATTTCCTTCGATAATCCAACACCCGCGCATAGCAAACCTACAAAAAACAAACATTTTAAATATTTTTCAAAGTATTTTAACCGCCAAACACTGAAAATCATCCCAACTGGCACGCCACCGTTTAGAAATTTACTTTATAATAAATTTGCAATTGCTCGTTGGTAGTTTCTGCTTGCAAAAGTGACGCTCGGTTGATGTAAGCTTCCGCTTGTACGGGGTCGTCATCTTCTAAGTACAATCGCGCGATTTTTAAATACGTTTCCAATTTATAATCGACCGAATAATGTCTGCAATCAAATAATTTCGTTAATAATTCGTAATTGGACGAGTTTGTCATTGAATAATTCACTTTTGGCCGGTTTCCAACGGGATTCCGACGAGAACGTTCGCCGCATCTCTCCAATTTTGTTCTCTTTCGTAAATCTCCGCGAGATGCTGGCGAATACTAGCGACCTGAAATAATTTATAAGTTTTTTAGAAATTGACAAATAAAGTGTGTTAATTTTAGTTTTAATTTGACCTGTTCCTCGAACGATATAACGCGAGGCTGAACTTTATCCAAAGTGAAATGCGACACAATTTTCGACGTGTTGTCGTTCAATTTGGTCAAATGAGTGCTCACATCGGTTAAAACTTGTCGAGAAATCACGAGACTAACATTTTCGTTCACGACTGAAACGAAATCAATAAATTTTAGCAAAAAAATCTAAAAAAATAAATCCAAAATCTTCATTACTTCCTTCCACGAACGTCTTGAGACCTTCGATGACTTCGTCGTCTTTATACTTCAAAATCCCGTCCAAAATGCCTCGATATCTACAAAAAAACCGACCAAAATCACTCTTCCGTACCCTCACGCCTTAAATGGAAAATAAACACGAACTTATCGGCCTGATCTTTATGCGATCCCCCGGTATTACACAAATTAATAAGTTGTTGTCGTACGTGTGTCGCCATAGCATAAATGCCCGCTTAAGGTATAAAATTCCACGTTTCTAAGACAACGCAAACAAAAGGGAATTTTCCCGAAAAAAAAATAGCAAAAAACGCAGAATTTAAAAACCCAAATTAAAAACACGGCACCGAAATGCAGACACCAAAACGAATTTATTAGGCGAAAAAATGCAATTTGAGTGACGCGTCCTTTCCGCAAAGATACAGGCCCGCACTGACGACCCACGCGCGCCATGATTGGCGAGAAATGAAGAAGCCGCGGAACGTATGAAATGGCATTCTGTTCTGCATGGAGTTGGCCATTCGCCCTCAAACGCAATTATAACAAATTGAAGAAATCGCACAAGCACCGAGTTTCCACTTAACATCGGCACTCGATCGGCCGTCGGAATACCTTATTTAGATGTTCAAGTGCGTTCACCGACCTTTGCCCTCGTATTGGAAAGGGACTCCTTGTCTATTATGGGATAGTAATGGTGGGCGCGGTATTTTAAACAAACTCAAGATGCCTTACACTAAAATAGGTAAATAACGCGATCGCGCGCTCGGTTTGGTCTCGTTTGGGTCGGGGTTGGTGCGGGCCACGACCACGATCGAAGGGGAAGCGTGGGAGAGCGGAATTGGTGCTCGATGGAATGGTTTTTGTGATCGGCCCGTTTTCCCTCGCTCGGTTCGTGCTCGTTTCGTCATTTGCAACGTAATTTATGCATTGGGAAGTTGCTCGGTATCGACGAGGTCTTTTTTGGGGTTTGTTTTTGTTTGGGGTTTTGTTTTGGGGGTTTTTCGGCTTTGGTGGTGTTTGGGATGGGTTTTGCTCGCCGTTTGGTTGGATGGCGTCGTCGGATCGAGCTGCGATTTTGATTATTTGGTTTTTTGATATTTTTTTTTTGTTTTTTTTTGTTTTTTTTTGTGGATTTGATCGCGTGATGTTTGTTCGTGGATGTGTTCGTGGAAGGGGTTGGGAAATTGTTGGAAAATTGTTGAAATTGCGCGACGTTTTTTGAATTTTCCCCCGTTTTCGCTCGTTATTTGGCGCGTTTTTCAATTTTTCTCGCGAAAACCCTCGAAAAATGTTTTTTTTCCATAAATATGTGCACGTGAGGTGACAATTCGGACACCAATCACGTGCAACACTCGGGTAACGAGTGTGACGAACCCCCAAGGTAAAATTAACCCCAAAAAAAAAAAATCCGACGTCCATTTTGAAAAATTTTATTTTTGTATTTTTTTAAAAAATTTCTAATTAAATTTTTTTTCCTTTTAATTTTCCAACAGATTAAATATAAAATTACCATGATGTCTACGACAAACGTGGAACCTCTGGCCGAATCGAGCGAAATCGGCGTTTCCGTGGCGGCGCTGTCGGCCAACGGCAACCAACAAGAACTAGACGCTCTGGAGAACTTTCAAGCGGCGCTCGAACGTCTAACGGACGTTGTACCCGCGCCGAACCCTTGCGACGAGACCACGACGATCGAGGGCGCCACGGTGGACGTGAAAACGGAAATGGTGAACGAAGAGACGGTCGTGACGACCACGAGCGTGCTGGAGACGAACGAACCGAGCAAAGCCAAGCCGCCGCTGGCCGTCCTGTCGCCCTCCACCGCCGGTACGAAGGAAAATGTGCCCATAAAGATCCTGCAGATCCCGAACAATTTGCTAAACAGCGACAAACTCGTCCTGCCCGAGAGCGTCTTGGCTGACATCAGCAAGATGCAGGGTCCAGTTTACCTCGTACCGACCACGTCGATCGCAAACTTGACGTTTAGCAGTGGGAGCACGACACAGACGGCCACGACCACGTCGAACATGGACGCGAAGTTGGTGGCGAAGCGCCCGTCGGTGCCCGGTGGGGTGGTGACGAAGGTGATCATTACGAGCAGTCCGAATCAGCCGGGCACGCAGCAGGTGTGCTTGACGACGGTGCCGTCGACGGTTACGCCGACAATGTCGAATACGATTAATATTGGAGGGCAGCAGATGAGGATTGTGGCGACGAGTGCGCAGATGCAGCAGCAGGGGATGGTGGTTGGGAGTCCTGGGAAGGTGATCACGATCAATCCGGCGTTGCTGGGCTCGCCGAATAAATCTCAGATTGTGGCGATTCCGGGGACTCCGCCGAAACAGGTGATGGTTTAGAAGTGGTTTTGAGGTTTTGGGGGTTTGTTTTTTTAGCGATTTTTTTGTCCGTTTTTTTATTTTTTTTTTAATCTTTTGAGTATGTTACGACTTTTTTGTCCATTTTTCGGTTGTTTTACGACTTTTTCGTTCATTTTTCGATTATTTTACGATTTTTATAATTCTTTTGATCATTTTTAGATTATTTTACGATTTTTATAAATCTTTTAATCATTTTTAGATTATTTTACGACTTTTAGAAATCTTTTGATCATTTTTAGATTATTTTACGATTTTTAGAAATCTTTTAATCATTTTTAGATTATTTTACGATTTTTAGAAATCTTAAGATCATTTTTTGATAATTTTACGATTTTTATAAATCTTTTGTTCATTTTACGAAATTTTGATAATTTTATCCAATTTTTACGATTTTTTTCGTTCATTTTTCGATTATTTTACTATTTTTATAAATCTTTTGATCATTTTACGAAATTTTGATAATTTTTTCCAATTTTTTCGTTCATTTTTCGATTATTTTACGATTTTTATAAATCTTTTGATCATTTTACGAAATTTTGATCATTTTACGAAATTTTGATAATTTTATCCAATTTTTCCGACCTTTTTTAAAAAAAATATCCCGATTTTATTTTATTTTTCGACTTTATTTTTAATTTTTTCATCAATTTATCGATTTATTTTAATTTTTCCATTTTTTCTCGCAGGGAATTATGTTGGGTAAACTTCCAATAACTCCAAACGCTAAAGGAACACCGACTAAAATAATGATTCCAGTGAACATGATGAAATCGCCGCAGAAAATCGCCCCTTCGCCTTTCGGGACGGTGAACACGATCTCGGTATTAACCACCGGCACGACGACTTCGACAACGACGGCCAAAGCCTTCACAGTGTCGCCGTCGAAAGTCATCATCCGACAAGCGATGCCCGTACGACCCAATCAACCAATCCCATCCCACTCGCTTCGACCTAATCCGATTTCCCTCTTCCAGGGGACGCTGAAACCCGGCAAAACGACACTAATCGGTCAACCGGGGGTGGCGAGTGCGACGCCCATCAGTTCGGGGGGGAATCTGCAGCCGGTCCAAGTGCCCGGCAGTAAATTCCACTACGTGCGGTTGGTGACCAGCAGTGGGAACACCGTGACCAAGTCTGCGACCGTCGTTCCCGTCACCGCGGCCAAAGCGATCGCCCCCGCAACGGGAACGGTGTCCATCCAGGCGCAACCGACCGCCACGACGATGAAAATCGCGTTGCCGCACGCGAGCGGGCAGCAAACCAAAGTAGAAGAATTAATTATCTGTCGTTTGGTTGTTGATTTGGTGTTGATTTGGATTTGTGTTTGTTTGTTTGTAGGTGGTGCCTAAAGTAGGGAGCGGTCAGCAACGAATACTCATTCCCGCTACGAGTGTCGGTGGGATGTCTCAGATTCGTCCCACGAGTAATGTGACTTTGCCCGCAAACGCACTTGGCGCGTTACCACCGGGCACTGCACTCATATCTACTGGCAGTAACATCGTTATGGTGCCTGCGCAGTATGTGACACAGGTGAGATTGACGTTTTGCTTGTTTTTTCATGGTTTTTGGTGATTTTTTGTTGATTTTTCATGTTTTTTGATGACTTTTTGTTGTTTTTTCATGTTTTTTAATAATTTTTTGTTGTTTTTTCATGTTTTTTAATCATTTTTTGTTGTTTTTTCATGTTTTTTAATAATTTTTTGTTGTTTTTTCATGTTTTTTAATAATTTTTTGTTGTTTTTCATGTATTTTGATGCTTTTTTTGCTGTTTTTTCATGTTTTTTGATGATTTTTTGTGTTTTTTCATGATTTTTTTGTTGTTTTTCATGTTTTTTAATAATTTTTTGTTGTTTTTTTATGATTTTTGAGTATATTTGATGATTTCTGGGTTTATTTTTAGCTGCAACAACAACTCGGGTCGCAGAGTGCTACCAGTAGCCAGCAGCAGATCACCGTGACTGCAACGACTAATGCTAGCACTTCGCAACCCATTTTGCCGGCTCAGGCGACTACGGCAAATTTGAGTTCAATTTCCACATCATCTGTAAACGTGGAGCAATTGCAATCATCTCAGAGCTCGAAACATCAATTGAATGGGTGCGTGATGCGAGTTTTAGTTTTAATTTTAATTTAAATCTAACAAATTTTTTATTTTTTTATTTTCTACGCAGGTCGGGCTTGGAAGCGAACGGTGTGCGGCCTCGCAAGCCATGCAACTGCACGAAATCGCAGTGCTTGAAATTGTATTGCGATTGTTTCGCAAACGGCGAATTTTGCAACAACTGTAATTGCAACAATTGTTATAACAACTTGGATCACGAAGAAGAAAGACAAAAGGCCATACGAGCATGTTTGGATCGAAACCCGCTCGCGTTTCATCCAAAAATCGGAAAAGGCAAAGACGGTGAAAACGAGAGACGACATAACAAAGGATGCAATTGTAAACGAAGTGGTTGTTTGAAAAATTATTGCGAGTGCTACGAAGTAAACGAACGAACGAATGTTTTAATTGTTAATTGTTAATTGGATCGATTTTTTTGCAGGCAAAAATTATGTGCTCGAGTATGTGCAAGTGCGTTGGGTGCAAGAATTTCGAGGAGAGCGCCGAGCGGAAGACATTGATGCATTTGGCGGACGCGGCCGAAGTGCGCGTACTGCAACAAACCGCCGCCAAGAACAAAATGTCGTCGCAAGTGCAGGATATCCCGTCGAAAATGGCGAATAACAACGGGGAAAGGTGGAAAATGGCGATTTTGGATGAGTTATTACGATTTTTTAATTGTTTTTTTTTTTTAATTTTAGGTTGCCGTTTTTGTTCGTTACCCCCGACGTGATCCAACTGACTTGTCAATGTCTTCTCGCCCAGGCGGAGGAATGCGAACGGGGGGAGTTGGACGACGTGACGATCGAGAGGAAGGTTTTGGAGGAATTCGGTCGATGTCTGATCGCTATTATTAATTGCGCGAACCGCACCAAACATCGTCCCGACCGAAGTCGGAGCAATTCGTAAAGGAAACATTAAACGTCAATCATCATCACGTCATTGTCGAGGCAAATAAAAGAAGAAAAATTGTGTTTTGTTTGTTTTATTTTTATTTTTTTTGTTTTGGTTTTGTTTGTTTTTCTTTCTCCCTCGGTGGGTATTTTTAGAGTTTTTATTATGTATTTAAAGGAGGAATTAATGGGAAATGTTTTGTTTTATTTTTTGGATAATATGAATTGAAAATATTATGTAATTTGATGCGGAAATCGGAGAGATATTGCCTCGAGTCGGTTTTTATATTCGATGTTAAAATGGACTTGAATCAATTTTATATTTTTCAATTTTAATACATTATATTTCGCACAGCGCACAGTCCGCGCATTGAAGTCTATATGATATTGATAATTAATTAAAGAGTAGAGTTTTTATAAGTTTTAACCGTTTGCAGAAGACAAACCATGTGTCATAAAATGTACAGACAAAAAAAAAGAGAAGTTAAAGACAGGTTATAGATTGTGTACAGTTTTCATGACGAATTTGCTAGCCGAAACAAATATTAATCAGTAGATTAAATGATTTTCTAGGGTGTACAGCATTTTAATTTGTAATAATAATAATAATCAGTATGGTGATATTTATTCGCACCAATTGTATATGTCAAATGTGGGGTTTTTTTGTTTTTTCTTTTTCAGGTTTCTCACACTTAAATCGTTGTGTGTACGTACTAAAAATAATAATTAATAAAATTTTAAAAAAATTGACATCACAAAGTTGTACCTTAAGCAAGTGTAAAATGACGATTCTTTTTAATATTCTGATATTCGAATAAAATCAAAATGTTAAAAAAAAAGTATATAAATATATATTTTTCAAAGTGTTTTTATTTTATTTTACATTTACAAATGTGTGACGTTGGATTTTGTCACTAAAAATTACCAAAATATGATGCGTGACGTTGGATTTTGTCATTTTGGCGCTGATAAAACCAGAAAATGAACCGGTTTTTGTCGGTTTGAGCAATTTGTACATCTTTGTACACGAAAAAGTAATTTTCGGACACGGGACGTTCAAATTTTGTCACAATTTTTAGGTTTGCGAAACCACAAAAACCGGTTTTTAGTTTGATTTCGCAATTTGATATGTTTTAGGGTTAAGTTGTGTTTTGATTCGCGCGGCTCATTGTGCGCCTGCGCCATTAAAAACCCGTTACATAATCGCTAAAAGTATGTAACGAGGCTAATTTAATCGGTTTAATATCGTGCACAGTCCTGCAAGTAGATGCAATAAACTCGAATGAATTCGTTTGTTTTTATTTTAGCAAAAAAAAAAGAATGAAAAAGGCCTAACCTTTATTTTTTTTTCGTCTTTAAATTCGAGATTGTTATGTACGACCTTGTACGGGCTTTCATTATTTCCAAGGGCGCGTTAGCTAAAGAAAATACGTCTGCACGAAACATTACGGTCTTGAATTGCGTAAATTTTAATTGAAATGTATCATTCTGAAGTATTTACACAATTTTTTTTTGATGGAGGTGAAATTTGTCTATAAAATGAGTGAGTGCCTTTAAAAAAAATTTTAAAAAACAAAACTTGAATAAAATTAAAAAAAAAACAAAATGACTGCAAACAAATCTCGGACTAGAACATTAAAATGGTGAATTTGATTTTTTCTTTTTTCATTTTTTCTTCTTTCTCAAAAAATCGTCGAATTTAAATTAAAAAATGTGGAAAATATGATCGTATAATTATCGAATGATGTCATACAATGATGTCATAAAACGTGGCTGTCATGGCAACGGAATTGAACTCTTCTACTAATATACATAAATCTGTCCAAGTTCTCTTTTGAGTTTTTCAATGTCAACTTTTTTCGGTTTTGGGCGGAGATTCTTAGGAACCCATCGCACAATTCCCGCCTTTTTCTTTGGCATTTCGGTAAAAGTAATTGTGAATGTCTGAATAAAATACAAAAAAAAATGGACAAACACAAATAAAAACACGACAAATTTGCTACAAAATGGCGGATTAAACACGAAGAAAACAAAAAAAACACCACTTCCGGTTGAAAAATTGCATTTTTTAGTGAGAAAAAATTTAATGATTGACAAAATAATCAATTTTTTTTTAAAGACTAGGGCCCCGGAACCTGTGGGGCCCGTGAGTAATTCGCCATTGTTTCAATGGTACTAACCTGAGTAATGTCATCTTGATTATGCACTTCTGGTTTGTAAATGGTTTCGATAATTTCTGGAACTTGTTTAACCTCGTTCGATGATGTATCCTCATCCTCGTTTCCCGCTACTCGTCGTTTTCGTATTGTTCTGCAATTATTTTAAAATTCAAATTTCAAAAACAAAACGTGAGATGACGTCATCCAACTTACCGGATAACAAATGCGACACCAACGATGATGACGACGCTGACAAGAAGCGCAGCAAATAGCCCGATGATGCTTATACCGTTGTTTATCGTCTCGTCTGAAAAACAAACAAATTTAGAAAACAATTTAAAAAACGAATAAATAACAAGTAATTTTTATTTTTAATGATGTCGGGACTTCCTGATGGTGATAAACTATAAATTAACGTGTAAGGAAGTGCCGAACGTGTGTGCGAGTGTTTAATAAAAGTATTAAATAGAAACGAAATGAACTGGAAATAAATAACTGGCGAAATGATCCCTTAGAACCGCATTCCTCGTCTCCTCCGCGGAAGGAATGCAACCCTGACAGATTTAGAATACATAGTGAAAAACACTTCTCGTTTTCATCTTCCGGTACGCCTCGATTTCAATTCTCAATATCAACTTCAATTTTTTCTTTTTTCAAATTAAATATTCAGGTAATTTAAATAAATTATTTCTATTTTTTTTTGTAAATTTATTTAAATCTGGTTAAATACAAATTTGTTTTTGTCCGACATTTTCTTTGACTGGTGTCGAGAGTATCCCCTAGCGGTGGACGTAATTAAGCCTAAAAATTATCCGCAAAAATTTGCGTAAATTCGCCATTTTTTCTCGAATTTACGATGAAATTTCAACTGTGGAGTTGTGACCTACTGACAGATTTTGTTGATAAATAGATAATAAAAAAAATCGCTTTCAGGACATGTGTTCTGGTTTAATTTCATTATGAATATCAACAGTGTGTATAGGAATTATTCAAAGGAAGTCGCGCCTGATTTTCTATTATTATTGTCATATACCGCTGTGCGTAACCAACCTGCATCATAAATAAATTTCAAGTTTAAGCCTTGTAGCATCAAATATTATTTCATGTCGAAAGGGAAACTCAAACAAAAACACTCAATGTATTCTTTACAATTTTTTTCTATTCAAAAAAAAAAAAAAAAACCACAAACTGAAAGAATGGCGAAATGGTGCACGCAATGCCACAAACAAATGTAATAAAACAACAAAAATAAAACAAAAAAATAATAATAATTTAAAAAAAACACTAAAAATGTCATCACCAATTTACCCAAGGACATTTCCCAACGTGTTTACAGTAAACAAATTAATTAAATTAAAAAATTGACACAAAAATATCAATTTTTTTTTCCATTTTTTAATTTAATATTTTAATTCATGCAAATTATTTATTTAAAAAATTAAATTTTTCTTACCTAAGACTTCATTTGTTTGTGCTGGATCGAGATTATTTTCTGTAAGAGATGGAAACAATGTTGAGTGATGGTGGTAATGGTTTAAGCTCATACCTTTCTCTCAACACGTGTTTCTATTGCGTTGCATCTAGATCTGACATTAGCAAACACTTGCGATGTAAAGACAACCTGTCTGGTCTGTTTCAGTCCAGTCAATTCCCACTACTTGTACCCATTTGAACTTTTCGCCACTAGAGTGCGAAAATTGTGACGCACATTCAAATAATCAAATTCCGTCAAAAACTTCGAAAATATCAATTTCAACTCAAACTTTTCCACTCTAAACACTTTTATCTCTCTAAAACTATTCAAATCCAGCAATAAAAATCCCGCAGAAAAGCCAAAATGGCGTCGATCAACCTATTGTTTAAAATCCCGACAAACCACAGCTACTTAAATTACCCCTTAATGTAACGGGAGACAAATATCGCGATTTTAAAAGGTCAAATTAAGCCTCGTTTTCATCTAACTACCATTTTTTGATTTACATTTACATTTTTCTTTCCTTTTCGTTATAATTTCATTGCAGTGCTTAAATAAATAGGCCAAGGTAGTCAGTGGGTATCTTTGAGTTTGAACTTAAAACATCTTGAGTTTTAATAAGGGAAAGACTACTCTGTGACCAAAATAATGGTCATGGTCATTTAATTTGAATATAAAAACCCATTTTTGATGGAAATTTAAACAAATAATTTGCATAAATTTGAATTTGCAGCATAGAAATAATAATAATAATAAATTTAAAAAATTTCCATTGTCAAAATGATGAAATACCACTTTAACTGTCACCCAGAAAAAGTTGAAAGATTAGGTGCAATTTTCTGTTTGTTTGGTTCATTTTTATGACTCCCTGTTTCCCCTCACCTGAATCTATTAAACCTTTCTTGTGGTTTGTGAGGGCCCAGTATATTTCCTACAATTCACATCCACCCTATAATTCCAGCTAATGGGAAGGAAATGAAATTAGAGAGCAGAATGTATTGGTCATAACCAACAAAAACTGGCTTCAAGTGCACACATCTTCAATTTCTTGAATGAAAAATGATCATCAAACAATCTGGTTTCATTTTTTCACAAACCAAGCACCAGGAAATGTGTGTTAATCACTTCTACTTATGGTTAAACAACTAACCTTGACCTACAACTTGGAAAAATCATCAGCCACTGTATTAACTTAAGTGACTTTCACTTTTCAATGTCAAGGTTTTGGAGAGTAACAATTACTATTTACCTACCAGTTTATCTCATGTATAATTATGGTTTTTTATCCCACTTACTGTTTTTCGGTTCAGTGTAGTTGACGAAGAGAAGATCTGTGTAATAAAAGTGGTTGTTTGGGTGTGTCTTATTGTGCATTGCTGGTGAGAAAATCGACTGGGTGGTGTTTTGTCTGGAATAAGAAGAAATAAATTGTTTTAATGACTGGGGAAAATCAGTTTCATTAATTTCATCCTGTCTTTTATTTATTGGCATTCTACCATGAACAGTTCATTCCCAATAAGAAGGTTTTCAAGGCCGGTTTCGATTTGATTGCGATCGAAATAATGGCGGTTTTGTTTTTCCTTTGTTTTGCCTCGCTGTGCAGCATCGGCGATGCGCGTGCGCGAAAGGTTATTTACTTACTTGTTGCTCAATTTTTGATAAATGATTCAAAGGAAGTAAGAATGTAATTTACGACGTTACGAGTCACTTTTTTTTTGAAAGACAATTATTATTTTTATTTATTTTAAAATAAATTTTAAAGAAATAAAAATCGTTTTCCGCCATTTTTATTAACGATAAAATTGAAAATTACGAAATGGGAAGAAAATAAAAAGAAATTCGACCCAAAAATACAATTAAATTTTTTTTTTAAATTCTATATTTAAATTTTTGAATATTTTAATAAAATTAAAATAATTATTTTTTTTTAGAATGCGAAATTATTTGTGTGAATTAAAAAATTACTTACAAGTGCTTCGACCTTCTGAGCCAATCAGCTCCACCCCTGGACTGTTTTATCAACTTCTATATCTGCAAGACGAGCACGATTCGATTGAACAAATTTTTTTGCATTATTAAAAACACTTGAGAGGTTCACTTACTTTTCAAACGTCATCCATCGTTGCCATAGCGACTGGTTAACCACCCCACGTGACAACAGCATCGGACAAGTAGCTGATGTCTATTTCCGTTTTTAATGATGAAGATTACTATAAATGCATAAAATGATTGTGATTTGTTTGTTTGTTTTTCTATGTACCTTTTTCCGGAACTAATTCGTATAGGAAAAAATAAGCAAGGTTATTTATTCAGTAAATAATAAACATTTGTCTATGCAAAAATATTAACATTTACTTTTAAATCTTCTCGATGACGTCGCACAGTATTTCATTCCAATACAAAATTTAATCGCAAAACCAAAGAAAACGACTAAATTAGTTATTTTTTAGGGTGTAAACTACAATTTACTAGTAAAATTTAAGTAAATCGATTCGAAATTTGGTGCTTGTTTTTGGGTTCGAGACTACGCATTCTCGTCCTGTCATGTGATTCGAACTCAATCGAATCAGAAGCAACATGGCGGCCGAGAAACCGGATCCAATGGAGGTAATTTTCCAGTGAAGTTTCAGCCAAATATCCTTTCGCTTTGGTCTTGACACAACTTTAGCCGAATAAGATACACTTTTCTGTGTTTGGAATGGAATAACGGTGTTTTTTTGAATGCCGATACGTCGGGATGGATCGTAAATATGTTTTCGTGTTGAGCCTACACGACGAGAAAGCATGCAATGTGTTCCGATGATTTGTCGTCCATGGACACCGCACACATGTGCAAGTTGGCCATTAAACCGTTACAACATCGCCCAAATAATCTCACTCGCTTATCGTTTTAATTTCCATGCGGATTTTCGTTTAAATCCATTTCGAATGCGCCATTTCAACAATACACATCAAGGTTATGGAAAAAAAAATTTTGAATGGAAAATTTTTTTTTTTTGAATAAATTTATTCGAATTGGACGAATTTGTTGAAAGTTTTTGGAGGAAAAAAGGCGGAAAAGACTGAATTTAATAAATTGGCCATTTGGGAAACTGATGGAATGGATTTAGTTGAATTTGGTTAAATTTTGTTGAATTTTATCGAATATTTTTGTATTTTATATAATTTTGTCGAATATTTTTATGTTTTATTGAATTTTGTAGAATATTTTTGTATTTGATTGAATATTTTTGCATTTTTATCGAATTTTATCGAATTTTGTTGAATTTTATGGTATATATTTGTATTTTGTTGAATTTTATTGCATTTTGTTGCATTTTGTTGAGTTTTATTAATTCTTTTTCTGTTTATTTTGTGTAGGAACAGGCGCAAGCGTCTGGCGACCAATTGCAAACTGTGCAAGACTACGAGAATTTGCCGCCCGAGTTGTTAATCAAACACCCGCTCCAAAATCGTTGGACCCTGTGGTTTTTTAAAAACGATAAGATGAAACAATGGGAAGAAAACCTACAAGAAATAACATCGTTTGACACAGTCGAGGATTTCTGGGCGTAAAGGGTCGACAATGAAATTCCATTTCGCTCAAAACTGACATTTCTCTTTGCGTTTAGGTTGTACAACCACATCGAAGTGGCCAGCAAATTGCAATCGGGTTGTGATTACAACCTCTTCAAGGTGACACAAACTAGGTTTAATTCGATTCGATTCGAATCTAAACGAGAGTGAGTTTTTTTCAGTTTGGAATTAAACCAATGTGGGAAGACGACAGGAATAAACAGGGAGGACGATGGTTAATTAATTTGAATAAGAACCAACGGTCTGTCGAATTGGACAACTTTTGGTTGGAAACTGTGAGAATACGGCGCAGAAAAAGAGAAAAAGAACGAGAAAATACTTAAATTTTGTCCTCAATTTCGTCCACAGTTGTTGTGCCTAATAGGAGAAGCTTTCGAGGAACAAAGCGACGAAATCTGCGGCGCTGTAGTTAATGTGAGACCAAAGGGGGACAAGCTTGCAGTATGGACTGCAACCGCGAGGAAAATGGAACCTAATATTAAGATAGGGTATAAAATGACGATTTTTTGTCTTAAAAATGAATTAAATGACGATTTTTTGCGTTAAAAATCAATTTAATAACGATTTTTGGCCTTAAAAATCAATTTAATGACGATTTTTGGCCTTAAAAATCAATTTTATGACGATTTTTGGCCTTAAAAATCAATTAAATGATGATTTTTGGCCTTAAAAATCAATTAAATGACGATTTTTGGCCTTAAAAATCAATTTAATGACAATTTTTGGCCTTAAAAATCAATTTAATGACGATTTTTGGCCTTAAAAATCAATTTTATGACGATTTTTGGCCTTAAAAATCAATTAAATGATGATTTTTGGCCTTAAAAATCAATTAAATGATGATTTTTTGCCTTAAAAATCAATTTAATGACTATTTTTTGCGTTAAAAGTTAATTAAATGATAATTTTTGGCCTTAAAAATGAATTAAATGACGATTTTTGGCCTGAAAAATCAATTTAATGACGATTTTTTGGGTTTTCAGAAGGAAATTGAAGGAAAGATTAAATATACCATCAAAAATTACAATAGGATATCAGGTATTGATGTTAAAAATGTTAAATTAACGTTGGATTAACGATTTTTTTGTTTTTTTTGTAGGCACATATAGATACAATGTCCAAGTCGGGCTCAACAGCCAAAACTTTATACACAGTTTAACCCTAGCTCAAATGGCGAGTAATGATTGAATATTGTGGAATTTTGGAATAAATTAGATTGTTTTTTGTGGATTTGATATTTAATACGATGTTTTCGTCTTTTAATTAGATAGGAAGCAGAAAATAAAGACTACAACTTGTGAAGACAGCTGTACTGACTGGAAACCTTTGGTGTTAGGATTCAATTGGAATTCATTTTTGATTTTTACTCTTCGTTTTTTGGTTTTCTTTTTTGTTTTGAAATTTTTTTTTCTTTTTGGTTTTTAAGTTTTTAATTTCTTGACAAGTTTAGCTTTATTTGCATTGTCCGTTGCCGGCGGTGCTTTTTTAAACGGATATTTGAAGTATTTTCAACCGTGTGATAGATAAGGTTGCCAGATATTTGCTGATTTTCTTGTCAAAACTCAACGGCAGCAGTTTGTAGAGTAATTGTTTTGTGTTTAGCTTCTGTTTAAATTTTTTTTTTTCCTTTGTCTTGAACGTTTATTGGTGAAACAAATTATTTTTATTTTTTATTTTTGTTTTAGTGACGAATGCAACTGATGTGTCTTTCAAATAAACTTGGAAATTGAAACGTAAAATAAAAAAAGTGTAAATTTGAAATGGGCAAATTTGTAAAAACAGAAAAAAAAAATTAATTAATAATTTAAATTTTTTTTTTTCTTAGATTTTAATTTAGATTTTTGTTTTTTCTTATTTTTGTGTGTAAAGAAAAATACTTTTACCAACTTGGAAAAAAAAAATTAATTTTTTGTTTTAAAATTGTACTGCGAAGACACGATTTTGTTTGTTTTGATTTAATTCTTATTCTCTCTCTCTATATTTTTATTATTTTTTCGTAACGTTAAAACTTAATACCAAAATATGATGGTTTTTACATTATTTTATAATATTTAAAAGAATAAATTGTAAAAAAAAAAAAACTAAACAAAAAAATTCTTGTGCTCAGTGACTTCCAGTAAAAATAAAAATTGGTTATTTATAATATACACAGTGCCCATTTATCCATTTTATTAAACCCCGCCAAATGTAATCCTCGGCTGAAGATAACCCTTTGTACATACAACAAACAAAAAAAAATATCAAACTGTGTACAAAATTTCTAATAATCCTATAAAATAGTGTGGTTTTATTATCCCTTTCCTCATTTTTGTATTAAGTTAAAAATTTGCTTATTTCGGCTTAATTTTCACCAATCTTTCATTTCCTTTTTTATATATCGGTGAATACTAAGCCACGACAATGAAGTAACGTTTCTGTATTTAAAAAAAAAAAACCAAAACATAAAAAAAATAATTTCAAATTTAAATGTATCGATTTTTATATTAAAATTAAAAAAAAAAAATCCGTTACTTTTTCTTCAAATTTTTACTCATAAAAATCTTTATTTCATACTTCGAATATTCAACTACATTAAATGACAATATTTGTTTATCTTAAGAGTACGGAGGAATGATTGTGAAGAATAAAAAACAATAAAATCTTAAATTGTTTAATTATCCGCAACCACTCGGCCCCTTCCGCCTCTGAATCCACCACCTCGCTGACCACGACCACCGCGGAAGTCACCACGTCCGCGACCACCACGGAACCCCTCGCCGCCGCCACGACCACGTCCTCCGCGGAACCCTCCTCGTCCTCGTCCGCCTCGGAACCCGTCGCTGCCGTTAAACGTTCCCCGGCCCCGTCCACGACCTCTGGGACTGAAATGACCCGATTTCTCATTCCCGAAACCTAAAAAATAATAAATTAATTCAATTTTAATTTAAAAATAATTAATTTAAAAATAATTACCTGGGATTGTGACGTAGGAATACACGACACCGACTTTGCGGCCACCGATGGACAGATCGCTGGAGCTTTCGAAGGCATCTTTGCAGTCTTCTTCCGAAGAGAATCTCACGTATCCTCTATTGTTGTTCACTTCGGCTTTGGCGCATTTGGGGAAAGCTTTCTTTAGTTCGTCGGCGGACGCGTTGTCCGGCAGACCTTGCACGGTCAGTTTGGATCTATCCAAAGCGAACACGTTCTTCTGTCCCATGAACGGTTGTCGGCCGTTCTTCGCTCCGTTGTAACTCACTTCCAAGCCGTTCGAATCGTTCGATTTCGACCGCAACACTTTCATGTTTTTCTCCGCGATGGCTTCGCTATCGAAACTGATTACTCCGGACCTAAAATAAAAAAAATTAATTAAAAAATTTAAATTAACAAAAAAAATATAATAATTAATTACCCCGTGTTGTACACAATGACAGATTTGATGTCTGGCGACATAGCTTGGATCTGTTCGGCGTTCAATCCCGATTGGAATCGAATAAACAGCGATCGGGAATCGATTTCCACTAAAAAACGAATTAAAATTAAATTAATTAACCAAAAATTAAAATTAAAATTTACCTAATCGTTCGTATTGTGCTAAGATTTCTTGATTGCTGCATTCAAACGTCATTTTCACTTTCTTCGGCGAGCGGACGATGTCGTCTTCGGCCGGTCGTTTCTTGCCGCCCTTTTTCACGTCACCGTTCTCCTCTTCGTCGTCCTCTTCCTCCGCTTCGTCGCCCTCGGACGATTCGTCCTCCTCTTCATCGTCGTCATCATCCGAAGCCATTTCTTCGTCGTCGTCATCTTCGTCCTCTTCATCATCGTCTTCCATTTGTTTGCCTTTCTTGGCCACCACGGGCGTCTGTTTGCCTTGCTTCGCGACCACCGGAGTCTGGCCCTTCATCGGGGTTTTGGCCAGCGGAGTTTTCGCCAATTTCTGCGGGGTTTTGCGCTCCATTTTCATCGGAGTTTGTTGCTTCGCGGCAGCGCCTTTCTTCGCCTGCTTGGTAACCAACTCTGGCGTCTCGTCGTCATCTAAAATAATTTCCCAAAAAAAAAAAATTAAATAAAATAATTATTAAATTAAAAAATCTAATCACCTTCATCGTCTTCATCATCATCTTCGTCATCATCATCATCATCTCCCTCCATTTCAATATCGTCACTATCGTCTTCCAAATCGTCGACATCATCTAAAATTAAAAAAAAAAAAATTAATTTTAATTAAATTTAATTAAATTCTATCGATATTAATCGTTGTTGGGTGTTATGTTTTCGTTTTCGGTCGGATTTGCACGTTTAAATGGTTTAAATAGACAAAGAGTTTGAAAATCCAATTTTAGCGCCACGCGGGACCATTTTTCATTTCGTTATTGCGTTTAACTTGGGAAATTTGAGTGGAAATGTTTTCGTACCTTCGTGATCGTCTTCGCTTCCCGAATCGTCTTCGGCGTCTTGGAATAAGAGTTTCGAATCGTTGGACTTCTTTCCCTATAAAGTTACAACGTGGTTGCGTTAGAATAGTTGTACCCCACGTGGTGGCCCAACGGATTGCCGCTGCAAATTGGCCGCGAAATAAAGTTATGATAAGATACTTACGGCTAAAGCTTCTTCCATCTTCTTCTTCTTGATCATCATTGGTGTCAGTTTAGCCATTACGGAATCTAATATCTAAAAGTTACGAGAGAGGATTTGGAGATGCGACTAGTATCAGTGTCCAACACGTGCGAAGTGAATGCTGAGATGAAAGCAAATGGCCGTGTGTGTCTAACAGGAAGTTGAATATAGGTTGGTTCAGCCAATGGGTGCGCTCGGTGAGATAAGTCCGCGGCCAATAGGCGAACTTTGGATTAGTCTACCGCCTGCATGGTACCGTGCGCGAGATCTACGGCGCGCGAATTTACGAGAGTTTGAATTATGTCATTTATTTATCCACCAGCCGCCATTGTTATTTTTAAATGAGATTAAAATACTTATTTGGTATGTTTTTAAAAATTGTAAAAATAAAATAAAACAGATTTTGTCTTTTAAAAATGCATTTATTCGTGTACATATTAAAGAACATTTTAAAGAACATATCATAACCTGCCGCCATTATTATTTTTAAGTGAAATAAAGAATGAAGAAATGTTCCTTTCCATTAACTTTACTTATTTTGAGTAAATTTTGTAGATTTCAAAATAAAAATGCATTTAGTCGTGTACATATAGTATTATTCTTAAAGAACACGATAACTTGCCGCCATTATTATTTTCAAACGAAATAATAACGAATAAAATGTTCCCTTCCATGAATTTTACTCCGTTTAAGAAAATTTTGTCGATTTAAAAATAAAATAAGGATAAATATAGTTTTAAAAAAATTCATTTATTCATTTGTTGTTTTACAATAACATCGCTACGAAATAGTGAAATAACATTGGAATATCTTTCTCGACATCGTCTATTTAGCTTGCTTCGTCGCGGGCCTTCCTCGTCGTTTCCTCGCCTTCGCGTTTTTACTTCTAATTTTATTAAACTCGTCATCTGCAATACCAAAACACAATTTCCGAATTAAAAAAACCACCTAGAAAACCAACACAACACTAAATTCAACGTTACCATTGTTATCTGCGTAGAGAACCGCAACCTTTTTGCCGCAAATAACCTTATCCGCCCCGCTCTCAAACTCTTCCTTGGCCTCGGCCTCCGTCTTAAAAGTCACGTACGCTTTGTCTCTGATAAAAAACAATTAGACTTTCATTTTCAACGACTAAAATAAATCATTACCCTTTAAATTTCTTCACGCCCGAGCATTTCGGGAACGCTTCTTTCAGATCTTCGAGCGAAACGGTGCGCGGGAGCCATTTGACGAACAACCTGACTTTGTCTACCCCGCGCGCAAACTTTTCGCCGGCGATTTTAAACAACCGTTCGTGGTGCGCTTTCAGCACTTGGTCGTCGCATTCGAAAGTGACGCGCACTTTCTTGGCAGGATTTTGCTCGACGTCTTCGGCCGGTCGTTTAAAATTGATTTTCTTCACGTCGTCGTCGTCTTTCTTCGCTTGTAGATTTTTCTTTAATTTCTTCGCCGCTGCGCTGCGTTTTCGGCCTTTTTTAGCCGGGCTTTGCTTCGTTGGAGTCGGGATTTCATCTGATATTAAAATAGATTTTTATTTTTTAATTTTTTAATTTTATTTTTTTGTACCTTCGGAATTATCTTCTTCGTCTTCTTCTACGTCTTCGTCGATCGCCAAGTCTTCGGGATCAGCGTCGCTCTCTACATCTGGATTTTGTATTTTAGTTTTAATTTTGCTATTGTTAAATTGTTGGAAATTATTGTTATTATTACCGCTTTCTTGTTTGATCTCTTCGAGTTTCTTTTCCTGTAAATAGTAACGGAGGTATGGAGATGTTAAAAATTGGTTAAATTGTAAAGAAAAATATTCGAATAGTACCGCTAAAGCATCTTCCATCTTCTTCTTCTTTATCATCGAGGGAGTGAGTTTGGCCATTTAAAATTTGATTTAATAATGAGTTACCGCAGTTACACACTAACGAACAAACAAAACACGTGTGAAACCAACGGAAGTAGAATTATCTATTCTACGGAGGTGTATTTGAACGGCCAATCAAAACCACGGAAAAGAGAAATTGGTTCTCAAAGATAATAAGACAATTATATAAAAACAGCAAATTATTAATTAATTAAGAATTTGGTATAACATTAATAAATATTTGTTGGTTTAATTAATTCTAGCTAAAATGTATTGAGTAAACACAGCAATCAAGGCTACTTGCAATGGCGCTCTCGATCCGGAATTTTTACCACAGAAGAACCAAAACATTAATTTAAAACAAAACTACAGCCTCTTGTAACTCGCAAAGGTTAATAATACGGTTCTAATCCAAAGTTAAAATTATCGCAGAAATGAAACATTGAACCACGATGAAAATGTAAAAACTTGGAGCAGGATAAAAATCAGATATGTTATAGTATTTGAAACTATGAAAATCAAAATTGGTACTTTGAAATACAATAAACACTAATAACATGACCTTTACAACGGTAATAATAAATAAAATAAATGTCTCTTTTATATTGCACGAATTTTGTGATTGAAAATTTCAATTTGAAATGAATAAAACTGTGAAAAACTACGTGCTGTCCCTATACACCACCATACAAATCGTCATAATTCTACTTCCGCTTCTTCACCACGTGGTCTATCTTGCCGTGTGCTTGTAACCGCATTGCGTTTTGACTGATAGATTTTGATCATTTGATTTTGAAATGACTAAACTTACTCCAAAGATAAAGATGAGGAAGATGTTGAAGAAAAACAAGGTGGAAATGGCTTCAACGGTATAATTGTTATCATACTAAATCTTATGAACCACAAGATTACAATTAATGCTTTTTACAGGTAAAATTGTTTGAAGACATCAAACTTAAATTTAAAAAGGACGACGAGGACGATTCAGGAAGCGAGAGCGACTTCGAAGGTAGCAAAATCGTTTAATTAACTGATTTTAATTTATTTTCGTTTTTATATAAACTTGGAATTAATTCTAGATGACGACGAAGAAATTCCTGAACTAGTCAACATACCACCCAAGAAACAGGGCGCTGCTAAAACCCCAATTAAAAAACAAACTCCGATGAAATTAGAGCGAAAAACACCTCAAAGTTTGGCTAAAACTCCGGCCGGCAAAACCCCAATTAAACAACAAACTCCGATGAACTTGGAGCGCAAAACTCCTAAAAATCTGGCAAAGACACCCGCCAAAACGCCAATTAAGAGCAACACCCCGAAAATGGTCAAGAAACCCGTCCCAAAAGACGAAAAAGAAGGTAACACGATTTCTGTTTAAAAATTACAATTTTTTTGAAAAAATTAATTTATGTTTTGATAATTCAGATGACAGCGAAGATATAGAGATGGAAGGCGAAGATGATGATCTGGAAGTTCCAGCAAAACTCACAAAACCCATCGCTAAGACTCCGATTAAGGGTTCCGCTAAAAAAGACAAGAAAGGAGCGAAACGATCGGCTCCGGACGTTGGCGAAAGTTCTCCCAAGAAGATTAAAATGCTCGTCGACGAGAACGACGAATTGATCCAAGCGCAGTACGCGAGAATAGCGAGAACCGAGCGAGAAAAACTCGCAAAAGGCATCGATCGGTTGAAGTTACACATCGTGGGCTTGAAAAGACGTACGAGCATCGCGGAAGTGCAGGAGGCCTTTCCAAAATCAACGAACATTGTCATGAAAAGGAGGTTAATATTGATTTATTAACGATTTTATTAATTGTTAATTATTAATTGGCATTTCCAGCAACATTTACGTGTCGTTTGCGTCGGCGGCCGATGCGGATGAAGCGTTTGCGGAAGATTTGACGATCAACGAGCGAAAAGCAAACATTGTCTACGCTCTGGCCGACAAAAAAGGGGATTTTGATGAGGAATTGATCGAAGCGCAGTACGAACGATCGTGCCAGATCGAGCGGAGTCGGCTGACCTTCGGCGTAAACAAATCGGAGTTGATCGTCAAAGGACTCCCGAACGGCACCACCGTTGCCGAGTTGATGGAAGCATTTGACGGATCCAAAGACGCTAATATTAATCCGGAGTAATAATTATTAGCGAGAAAAAAATAATTTGGGTTTTTTTAAAATGTTTTATCGTTATTTTTTTTAGCACCGGTGATGGGTACGTGAAGTTTGAGACGGAAGATGTGGCTAGGTTAGCGTTTGACGGTTCGGTTGACAAGGTTATTAAGAAGAAAGAAGTTGTCGTTTTGTATTCGGGTTTATCTGAGTTTGGTAAGTTTAGTGTAAATTGTTATTATTTTAATGTTTTTAAATGTTTATTTGGTATTTTTTAGGTATGCGGGATACAAAAACAAAGAGACGTAGGAGAAAGCGTGTTACGAAGGTAGTGGGAAAAGGTGGAGAAAAGGCATCTAGTAATGGCGAAAAAAGCGTCGGGGTATTGTTTGGTGAAAGTGTTTTCGTAAAAGAAGGTTGGTTTTAATTTTATTTCTTGTGGGAAATAGGTGAAAAATGGAAAGAAGCGTAAACGAAGTGGTGGTAAAAAGGTTAACGCGGCTGATCAAGAAAATGGCGGAGCAAAGGAAAATGGCGGATCAAAAGAATCCGGTGATGGCGAAAAAAGCGTCGAGGTATTGTTTGGTGGAAATATTTTAGTGGAAAAGGTTGGTTTTAATTATTTTTGTGGGTGTGTGTAGGTGAAGAATCTAAAGAAACGGAAGACAAAACGAGTTAAAAGCGTCGTAGCTGCGTAAGATGGAGCTGGACAGGAACTAAAAATGGCGACGGTTTTCATTTTTGTTTGATTTTCGGTTTAAAAAATGAAATAAATGATTTGTTATTTTTTTTTTAAGCAATAAAATGTTGGATTTTTCTTTTTTTTTACCCCGTTTTAAATTAATAAAAAGTATGGATGGATAATGAGCATTATTTTTATTACAATCGATAAATTAAATTTTATCCACACTCATTTCCGTTTTTGAATTCCTCCTCGACCTCGTCCGCCAGCGTCAAATTTCGGCTTCAAAACAACATTCTCTCTCGGTTTATCCGATCCAGTAACGCTGATCAAAAAATCTGCAAAACAACGAAAAAATAAAATAAAAATACATAAACAAACATCAAATCAAACTCACCCGTCTCTGACAAAGTTGAATACAAAACAGCAACTTTTTTCTTATTAATACATTTATCGAGTGAACGATCAAACGCTAACCTAGCGTCTTTCTCAGTCACAAATTTCACGTATCCTTCATCATTACTAAAAAAAAAAAACAGTTTAAATGTTAAAAAAAATATCAAATTATTAATTATTACTGTGAATTAATGTTGGCCTGTTTGGATCCGTCAAAAGCTCCCATTAACTCGGCAACGGTTGTGCCTTTCGGGAGCCCTTTGACGATCAACTCCGATTTGTTGACGCCGTAGGTCAGCCGACTCCGCTCGATCTGGCACGATCGTTCGTACTGCGCTTCGAGTAACTCCTCGTCAAAATCCGCGTTTTTGTCGGTCAGAGCGTAGACAACGTGTGCTGGTCTCTCGTCGATCGTCAAATCCTCGGAACTTTGAAAAGCTTCGTCGACATCGGCCGGCGACGAAAACGAGACGAAAGCATTGCTGGAAATGTCAATTAGTAATTAATAAAATAATTTTTATTTGTTAAATCATTAATACCTTCTTTTCATGTCAATTTTCGTCGATTTCGGAAACGCCGCCTTCACTTGTTGCTCGGTTATGTTTCTTTTCAAGCCCACGATGTGTAACCTCAATCGATCGATGCCACGAGCGAGTTTTTCTCGCTCGGTTCTCGCTATTCTCTCGTACTGCGCTTGGATCAATTCGTCGTTCTCGTCGACGAGCATTTTAATCTTCTTGGGAGAAGTTTTGCCAACGTCCGGAGCCGATCGTTTCGTTCCTTTCGTAATGGCGACGTCTTCATCTTCTTCCTCCGAAACCTGTTCGGTTTTCTTCGCTGAAACTGCTGGTTTCTCGTCTTTTTTAGCGGAACCCTTAATCGGAGTCTTCGCGATGGGTTTTTTGAGTTTTTCTGGAACTTCCAGATCGTCATCTTCGTCTTCTGAGTCGTCATCGTCTTCCGGCGTGGCTTTTTTGGCCATTATAACGGGTTTCTTGGACGCCTTTTTCAGTGGCATTTTAACTTGTTGCGGAACTTCTTCTAAGATGTATTAAAATTTATATATTTAAGAAATTTAAAATTTAATTAAAAAGTTAAATGAAGTCTTTATACCTTCTTCGTCGTCTTCCGACTCTATATCTTCGCTGTCATCTGAATTAAATCAAAAAATAATTAAATTCAGAAAATGTTAATTTTTTTTTATACAAAATTTTGTATACCTTGTTGGTCGTTTTCGCTTTCTGACGTCTGCGAGATGTCTAAATCAACACAGGAAATTAATTAAAATCAGTGACTTAAACGATTTTTCTACCTTCCAAGTCGCTTCCCGAATCGTCCTTGCCGACCTTTCCAATTTTTTTGTTTTTCTCCATCGCTGGAGAAAGTTTCTTCGATGCTAAGTCAAATTCTTCGTCGTCGTCTAAAATTTATTCGAAGTTTATGTAAAAACGAGAATAAAATAAAATTATTTCATCAATTATGTCACCTTCCAAGTCGCTCTCGCTTTCCGAATCGTCATCGTCTTCAATTTTAGGGTTGATGTCAACAAAGATTTTTGCCTGTAAAAAGCATTTTAATATATGTATAGTTAACACACGCACTTGGTATGATAAGGATGATATGAATTAAACCTTTGAAGCGTCTTCTGTCTTGGTTTTCTTCCTCATCTTTATCTTTGAAGTACGTTTAGTTCTTTCAAAACCAAATATCAAAAGTCTGTCGGGAAAAATGATGATGAGCACACCGTAAAAACGAGCATGCGGTGATCGAGCGGAAGTAGAATTATGACGATTTTTACTCTGTTCTATGGGAACACCATAGAAAACTAAGAAAGTCAAGAAATGAAGTCATTCTTTCATAGTTTATTTATTTATTTCATCACAAAATTTGTACAAGGTAAAAGAGATAATAATTTAACCTGCCTTTAATTATACATGACTTATTTCATGACCTTTAAAAATCATTAGTGATGCAAAGAAACAAACTTTCGTCGCTATTTTCCATATTTGTAACTTAAACTTTGAGCCTTTTAATAATTAACTCGTTTTATTTTGTCTTGAATTAGGTGTTTTTCCTTAATAAACGATTTTTCTTGACCGTTTCCATTCTCAAATGCTTTTCCAGGTGTTTTTCGCTTCAATATTTTCAGATTTTCAGCGCACTCAAACCCAAAATCTTGAATAAAAAATTTATTGATTCACTTAATTGGACTTTATAACCATAAATTCAAAATTAACTGAAACAGCTGTGCCTCGTGATATGCTTATGTTTTGCCCTGGTGTTGTCGTCATGGAGACCAACAGACAAGCGCTTCATCTCTTTATTTTCATAGAAATCGTCATAATTCTACTTCCGCTTCTTCACCACGTGGTGTATATCTTGCCGTGTGCTTGTAACCGCATTGCGTTTTGACTTATAGATTTTGATCATTTGATTTTGAAATGACTAAACTTACTCCAAAGGTACAGATGAGGAAGATGATGAAGAAAAACAAGATGGAAAACGCTTCAACGGTATAATTGTTATCGTACTAAATTTTATAACCACGTGCGTGTGATTACAATTAATGATTTGTACAGGTAAAATTGTTTGAAGACATCAAACTTAAATTTGAAAAGGACGATTCAGGAAGTGAGAGCGACTTCGAAGGTAACAAAATCGTTTAATTAACTGATTTTAAATAATTTCCGTTTTTATATAAACTTTGAATTAATTCTAGATAACGACGAAGAAGTTCCTGAACTAGTCAACATACCACCGAAGAAACAGGGCGCTGCTAAAACTCCAGTTAAAAAACAAACTCCGATGAAATTAGAGCGAAGAACACCTCAAAGATTGGCTAAAACACCGGCCGGCAAAACCCCAATTAAACAACAAACTCCGATGAACTTGCAGCGCAAAACTCTTAAAAATCTGGCAAAGACACCGGCCAAAACGCCAATTAAGAGCAACACCCCGAAAATGGTCAAGAAATCCGTCCCAGAAGACGAACAAAACGGTAACACAATTTTTGTTTAAAAATTACAACTTTTTTAAAAATCAATTTATTTTTTGATAATTCAGATGACAGCGAAGATATAGAAATGGAAGACGAAGATGACAATCTGGAAAATCCAGAAAAACTCACAAAACCCATCGCGAAGACTCCGATTAAGGGTTCTGCTGAAAAAGAAGATGAAGATGTCGTTAAGACGAAAGGAACGAAACGATCGGCTCCGGACGTTCGCGAAAGTTGGCCCAAGATGATTAAAATGGTCGTCGACGAGAGCGACGAATTGATCCGAGCGCAGTACGCGAGAATAGCGAGAACCGAGCGAGAAAAACTCGCGAATGGCATCGATCGGTTGAGGTTACAAATGATGGGTTTGAAAGGTACGACCATCGATGAAGTGAAGGCGGCGTTTCCAAAATCAACGAACATTGACATGAAATTGAGGTTAATATTGATTTATTAACAATTTTATCAATTGTTAATTATTATTTGGTACTTACAGAAACGTTTTCCTGTCGTTTTCGTCTCCGGCCGATGTCGACGAAGCTTTTCAAAGTGCGGAGGATTTGACGATTAACGGGAGAAAAGCACAAGTTGTCTACGCTCAGGCCGACGAAAACGCGGAATTTGACGAGCAATTACTCGAAGCGCAGTACGAACGATCGTGCCAGATCGAGCGGGATCGGCTGACCTACGGCGTAAACAAATTTCGGTTGATCGTCAAAGGACTCCCGAAAGGCACAACCGATGCCGAGTTAGCGGGAGCTTTTGACGGATCCAAACATGCCTACATTAATTCACGGTAATAATTAATAATTTCATATTTTTTTAACATTTTAACGGTTTTTTTTTTTTTAGTAATGATGATGAAGGATACGTGAAATTTGTGACTGAGAAAGACGCTAGGCTAGCGTTTGATGGTTCGGTTGACAAATTTATTAAGAAGAAAAAAGTTGTGGTTTTGTATTCGCCTTGGTCGTTTTACGGTAATTATCGTTTAGTGTAAGTTTCGTTATTTCTATATTGTTTAATGTTTATTTGTTTTTCTTTTAGATAAGCGCAGTAGAAATAAATATGTTAAGGTTAAAGCTGCTGAACAAGAGATTGGTGATGGGGAAAATAGAGGGAAAACATCTAGTGATGGGGAGGTATTATTTGGTGATGAGGTTTTTGTAAACAAAAAGGGTTAATTTTCATTATTTTTGGTTTGTGTATAGGTGAAAAATCAAAAGAAACGTAAACGAAGTCAAGGTAAAAAGGCTAACGCGGCTGAACAAGAAAATGGCGGAGGAAAAGCGTCTACGAGTAGTGACGCCGAAGAAATCGTCGAGGTATTATTTGGCGAAAATGTTTTAGTAAAAAAGGTTGATTTTAATTATTATTATTTTGTATTTAGGTGAAAAATCAAAAGAAACGTAAACGAAGTCGCAGTAAAAAGGCTAACGCGGCTGAACAAGAAAATGGCGGAGCAAAAGCATCTAGTGATGGCGAAAAAATTGTCGAGGTGTTATTTGGTGAAAATGTTTCAGTAAAAAAGGTTGACTTTAATTTTTTTTCGTATTTAGGTGAAAAATCAAAAGAAACATAAGAGAAATAGAGTAAAAAGCGTTGAAGCCAAGGTTGAACGATGAATTAGGTTTGGCCGCTTGGAGAGTTAGGTTTATGTAGGCTCTCATTGGTTCTCATTTCTCGTCATGACTACAAAGATTTTTGTCTGCAAAAAGGATTTTAATATATATATAGTTAACAAGCATGTGGTACTAAATAAAGATGATAAGAATGATACATTTGAAGCATCTTTTGTTTTGTTTTTCTTCATCTATAACTTTAAAGTACGTTTAGTTGTTTTAAAATCAGATGTCAAAATTTTTATCGGGAAAAACGAGCATGTGGTGATCAAGTGGAAGTGATACGACGATTTCTAAGCTGTTCTGTGTCAAAACTAAGAAAGTCAATAAATGAAGTGCTCGTTATTCTTTCAGCGTTTATTTATTTATTTATTTCATCAAAAAATTTGTACAAGATAAAAGAGATAATAATTTAATCTGCCTTTAATTACACATGGCTTATTTCATAATCTTTAAAAATCATTAGTGATGCAAAGAAACAAACTTTCGTCGCTGTTTTCCACATTTGTAGCTTAAACTTTGAACCTTTTAATAATTAACTCGTTTTATTTTGCCATGAATTAGGTATTTTTCCTGAAGAAACGATTTTTCTTGACCTAACCTAACCTATCCTTAACCTAACCTATCCTTAACCTAACCTATCCTTAACCTAACCTATCCTTAGGCTAACCTATCCTTAACCTAACCTATCCTTAACCTAACCTATCCTTAACCTAACCTATCCTTAACCTAACCTATCCTTAACCTAACCTATCCTTAACCTAACCTATCCTTAACCTAACCTATCCTTAACCTAACCTATCCTTAACCTAACCTATCCTTAAGCTAACCTATCCTCATTTCTGACACTTTTGAGTGTCATTTTCGGACTCAGTAGGCTTTATTTGGTATGTAACCAAATTTTGGGCTTATTCCAAAGCGGGCCATATTCTAAAGTAACCCCGAAACGAAACAGCAAAACTAATAAATGTATCCGAATTTATCGCCTACCATGCTAAACTTTACTGCAATATCACAAAACACATACGAAGTTATCGCCCACCGTGCAAAACTTGCTGAAACTACTCAGCAAAACCAAAAAACGCATCCGAATTTATCGCTCACGCCCAAACACGAGCTGAAATTGCACTGAATACCTAAAAAAGTAATCCGAATTTATCGCCCACGCACAAACACAAGCTGAAATTGCACTGAATACCTAAAAAAGTAATCCGAATTTATCGCCCACGCACAAACACAAGCTGAAATTGAACTGAATACCTAAAAAACACATAGACGACTAAAACATATCCGAATTCATTGCCCAGCGTGCAAAACTTGTTGAAACTATACTGTGCAAATCCAATAAACGTATCCGAATATATCACTCATGATCCAAACTGGCTTCAATCTGTACAATAAATCCAAAACACATATTCAATTTATAGCAGGTGTGCCAAACCTGTTGAAACCGAGCATTAATATAACAATACCGTATTGCTTTGCTTTCATGGGCGGTAAATCGGGTTTTTTCCAAAGCATAATCACCACTCACAAGCTCACAAGTCAGAGGAATTTCAACTCTTAATTAATAGCAACTTGAAAACATAGATGGCGCCACTGTTTGAGATGAAAATGAGGCATATCCTTGATAAAACATGGGAACAGGGACGATAGAAAATGCTGAAAGAAACTGCGGCCAACGACGAGACAGAGACAGCACTTGAACAGAGATGAAAATTGAACATTTTTAATAATTTTTTTTCAAGTTTAAATAAAATAAAATAAAATTTTATTTATGTTAAATATAGAAAGTATTCCTTTATTATACCTCAAAAACTCATCCGAATTTATCGCCCACGCAGAAATACAAGCTTATAAACTACTCCGAATACCTAAAAAAGTCATCCGAATTTATCGCCCACGCACAAATAAAAGCTGAAATTGCAATGAATATCTAAAAAAGCCATCCGAATTTATCGCCCAAGCACAAATACAAGCTAAAACTGGACGGAATACCTCAAAAACTCAAACCTGACCCTAACCTAACACTAACCTAACACTAACCTAACACTAACCTAACCCTAACCTTGGACGCTGAAGTGTGGCCGTACCCTCTCACGTGGACTGACAATGGAGTTGCCAGTCCATTAGTGTTCGTCCAAGCCCTAACCTAACCAAGGTAACTCACAAATACAAGCTGAAATTGCACTGAATACTTAAAAAAAGTCATCCGCATTTATCGCTCACGCACAAATACAAGCTGAAACTGGACCTCAAAAACTCAAATCTGACCCTCACCTAACCTTAACCTAACACTAACCTAACACTAACCTAACACTAACCTAACACTAACCTAACACTAACCTAACACTAACCTAACCCTAACCTAACTTAAGGTAACTCACAAATACAAGCTGAAATTGCACTGAATACTTAAAAAAAGTCATCAGCATTTATCGCTCACGCACAAATACAAGCTGAAATTGGACGGAATACCTAAAATAGTCATCCAAATTTATCGCCCACGCACAAATACAAGCTGAAACTGGACGGAATACCTCAAAAACTCAAATCTGACCCTAACCTAACCGTAACCTAACACTAACCTAACACTAACCTAACCCTAACCTAACTTTAACCTAACCTAAGGTAACTCACAAATACAAGCTGAAACTGGACTGAATACCTATCGCTCATGATCAAAAGTCGCTTCAATCTGAACAATAAATCCGAAAAACATATTCAATTTATAGCAGGTGTGCCAAACCTGTTGAAACCGAGCTGTGTGTAAAATACAAGCTAGGACTATACCGTATTACATTGCTTCCATGGGCGATAAATCAGGTACTTTCCAAAGCATAATCACCACTCACAAGTCAGAGGCATTTTAACTCCTAATTAATAGCAATCTGAAATCATAGATGGCGCCACTGTTTTCCTATTGCAAACAGTCTCTGGTCGCTCCTGCCATCTGGAGACGACTGAACGAAATAATACCGCATTGAATACCGCCCAAAAATTACTTATCATCAAACACTGACGATTTACGTAAAACAATGTCTTCGTTTTTACTCGGCGAGAGATTAAGGACAATTTTTTGAACGATGTTTGAACGTTTGGAGCAACTCATTTGAGATTTTATTTTAACTGTATTCTATTTTTTTGTAAATTAAATTTTTGCTCTATTCTCTCGATTTTTGGTTTTGCCAGCTTGTGCGTTGCGGAATATTTGTACAAATTGTTTGTGAATTTTTCAATTATCATTGAAATATTTTTTGTTCATAATTAATAAAAGCAAAATCAGAATAAACTCGTTATGTTTATATTTTATTTAGCTCTTTAAGCATTTCCATCTTCCTTTTAAAATATTCTTTGCTTCTTCCCCGCACTTTTCCTTCTGTTTTGTGAACATATTCAACCACGAACGTCATGTTCGTGATTCAATGACCACGATTCAAATAAATTTATTTCACTTCTATGACAGCAATTTATTCAAAAACATTTAATTAACCGTCAACAATATCCATTTTTGTCTATGGTTTGGCCAAATTTAGCATTAATTTAAAATCACACATTGCAGAACTCCACCTTCTATTTTATTTTAATGTTATTCTTTTTTGTTGCTTTAATTTTGTTATTCTTTTTTGTTGCTTTTATTTTGTTACTCTTTTTTGTTGCTTTTATTTTGTTACTCTTTTTTGTTGCTTTTATTTTGTTTTTCATTTTTCTTGTTCTATTTCTTATTTTTCTTCTTATCATTCTTTTGTTTTACACCTCTTTTTGCAAACTGTGGTACAATTTTCTCTAGAATTTTAAAACAAAAATTACACAATCTCAAAACAAGTAAAATAAAACAAATAAAATAAAAAACAGCAAATGCTTCATTGATGACGACATCCACTGCTTCATTGATGATGACATCCACTGCTTCATTGATGACGACATCCAATGCTTCATTGACGGCTTCATTGACGGCTTCATTGACGACCCTAAATTCCACAAGAACAAAATAAAATTAATAATCAACAATAAAACATTAATTTAAATAAATTACCTGTAGAAATCCGAATCGACCACCAGCTCAAACACAAACGCAAGCTAGTTTAACACAAATTAGCATTACTCGAGCTGAGTTCTTTTTGCGCCACTGTGTGAAGCCAAGTGTAATCACCTTTTCAACATTACTCTTCCATTTGGATAATTCACAGCATGTCCCTCGTTTGAGTTCTATTGCTGATACCCGTGAAAATCACTTGACCGTGCACGCCACACGTGTTAGTTTGGCAGAAGCGGTAGCGCCTTTTACTGTAGGACCAACTACCAACTTCTTTGGAAGCGCCTTTTATCTTAGGACCAACTTCCCCGGAAGCACCTTTTATCTTAGGATCAACTTCCCCAGAAGCACCTTTTATCTTAGGATCAACTTCCTCTCAGACTCAATGCCAAACTGTGAAAAACATCATTACTTGCAATTTGTGGGTCCCATCCATTGCTGTCAAAAGAAACAAAAAATAAAATTAATAACCAACAATAAATAAAACATTAATTTAAATAAATTACCTGTAGAAATCTGCGTAGTGGTAAAATCCTTTTTCATCAGCAAACGCAAGCTAGTTTAACACAAATTAGCATTACTCGAGCTGAGTTCTTTTTGCGCCACTGCGTGAAGCCAAGTGTAATCACCTTTTCAACATTACTCTTCCATTTGGGTAATTCACAGCATGTCCCTCGTTTGAGTTCTATTGCTGATACCCGTGAAAATCACTTGACCGCGCATAAAAGACGATAGTGAGTGGTGGCTAACAATGCTCGGCTGCATATAGCGAAGTATAGCGCCTTGGTCTTGCCTATCACATATCAATTTACGCGCAGCGGTAGCGCCTTTTACTGTAGGACCAACTACCAACTTCTTTGGAAGCGCCTTTTATCTTAGGACCAACTTCCCCGGAAGCACCTTTTATCTTAAAATCAACTTCCTCCCAGACTCAATGCCAAACTGTGAAAAACATCATTACTTGCAATTTGTGGGATCCATCCATTGCTGTCAAAAGAAACAAAAAAATAAAATTAATAACCAACAATAAATAAAACATTAATTTAAATAAATTACCTGTAGAAATCTGCGTAGTGGTAAAATCCTTTTTCACCAGCAAACGCAAGCTAGTTTAACACAAATTAGCATTACTCGAGCTGAGTTCTTTTTGCGCCACTGTGTGAAGCCAAGTGTAATCACCTTTTCAACATTACTCTTCCATTTGGGTAATTCTTAGCATGTCCCTCGTTTGAGTTCTATTGCTGATACCCGTGAAAATCACTTGACCGTGCACGCCACACGTGTTAGTTTGGCAGAAGCGGTAGCGCCTTTTACTGTAGGACCAACTACCAACTTCTTTGGAAGCGCCTTTTATCTTAGGACCAACTTCCCCGGAAGCACCTTTTATCTTAGGATCAACTTCCCCAGAAGCACCTTTTATCTTAGGATCAACTTCCTCTCAGACTCAATGCCAAACTGTGAAAAACATCATTACTTGCAATTTGTGGGTCCCATCCATTGCTGTCAAAAGAAACAAAAAATAAAATTAATAACCAACAATAAATAAAACATTAATTTAAATAAATTACCTGTAGAAATCTGCGTAGTGGTAAAATCCTTTTTCATCAGCAAACGCAAGCTAGTTTAACACAAATTAGCATTACTCGAGCTGAGTTCTTTTTGCGCCACTGCGTGAAGCCAAGTGTAATCACCTTTTCAACATTACTCTTCCATTTGGGTAATTCACAGCATGTCCCTCGTTTGAGTTCTATTGCTGATACCCGTGAAAATCACTTGACCGCGCATAAAAGACGATAGTGAGTGGTGGCTAACAATGCTCGGCTGCATATAGCGAAGTATAGCGCCTTGGTCTTGCCTATCACATATCAATTTACGCGCAGCGGTAGCGCCTTTTACTGTAGGACCAACTACCAACTTCTTTGGAAGCGCCTTTTATCTTAGGACCAACTTCCCCGGAAGCACCTTTTATCTTAGGATCAACTTCCTCCCAGACTCAATGCCAAACTGTGAAAAACATCATTACTTGCAATTTGTGGGATCCATCCATTGCTGTCAAAAGAAACAAAAAAATAAAATTAATAACCAACAATAAATAAAACATTAATTTAAATAAATTACCTGTAGAAATCTGCGTAGTGGTAAAATCCTTTTTCATCAGCAAACGCAAGCTAGTTTAACACAAATTAGCATTACTCGAGCTGAGTTCTTTTTGCGCCACTGTGTGAAGCCAAGTGTAATCACCTTTTCAACATTACTCTTCCATTTGGGTAATTCTTAGCTTGTCCCTCGTTTGAGTTCTATTGCTGCTACCCGTGAAAATCACTTTACCGTGGCTGCGGAAGCGCCTTTTACTTTAGGACCAACTTCCCTGGAAGCGCCTTTCATCTTAGGACCAACTTCCTCCCAGACTCAATGCCAAAATGTAAAAAACATCATTATTTGTTCCTTTTTCCTTAATGAGCGTAATGACCAAGACGGGTTCCGAAACCAAAGATAATCACTTTTTTTTGAACCACTTTGCCCATTGGTCAAATGCCAATTCCTCACGAGTTGCCAGTTCGTGTTGGTCAAATGCCAATTCGTGAAAATCATTAAAATTCATTGAAAATCATTTCCCGGTTGGCGTGTCCCTCCCCTGGGACGTGTCCCCCCCCTGGGACTACTTGACTTAGTCAAATATGCCTGTAAGTGTGTGGTCACTTTTACCCGGTCTACGGAAGGTCCTTCTAGGCAGGACCGTCCTCCCAGTCTATTGATCACCAGCTCAAGCACAAACGCAAGCTAGTTTAACACAAATTAGCATTACTCGAGCTGAGTTCTTTTTGCGCCAATGTGTGAAGCCAAGTGTAATCACCTTTTCAACATTATTCTTCCATTTGGGTAATTCACAGCATGTCCCTCGTTTGAGTTCTATTGCTGATACCCGTGAAAATCACTTGACTGCGCATAAAAGACGATAGTGAGTGGTGGCTAACAATGCTCGGCTGCATATAGCGAGGTATAGCGCCTTGGTCTTGCCTATCACATATCAATTTACGCGCAGCGATAGCGCCTTTTACTGTAGGACCAACTACCAACTTCTTTGGAAGCGCCTTTTATCTTAGGACCAACTTCCCCGGAAGCACCTTTTATCTTAGGATCAACTTCCTCCCAGACTCAATGCCAAACTGTGAAAAACATCATTACTTGCAATTTGCGGGATCCATCCATTGCTGTGTTAGTTTGGCAGAAGCGGTAGCGCCTTTTACTGTAGGACCAACTACCAACTTCTTTGGAAGCGCCTTTTATCTTAGGACCAACTTCCCCGGAAGCACCTTTTATCTTAGGATCAACTTCCCCGGAAGCACCTTTTATCTTAGGATCAACTTCCTCTCAGACTCAATGCCAAACTGTGAAAAACATCATTACTTGCAATTTGTGGGTCCCATCCATTGCTGTCAAAAGAAACAAAAAATAAAATTAATAACCAACAATAAATAAAACATTAATTTAAATAAATTACCTGTAGAAATCTGCGTAGTGGTAAAATCCTTTTTCATCAGCAAACGCAAGCTAGTTTAACACAAATTAGCATTACTCGAGCTGAGTTCTTTTTGTGCCACTGTGTGAAGCCAAGTGTAATCACCTTTTCAACATTACTCTTCCATTTGGGTAATTCACAGCATGTCCCTCGTTTGAGTTCTATTGCTGATACCCGTGAAAATCACTTGACCGCGCATAAAAGACGATAGTGAGTGGTGGCTAACAATGCTCGGCTGCATATAGCGAAGTATAGCGCCTTGGTCTTGCCTATCACATATCAATTTACGCGCAGCGGTAGCGCCTTTTACTGTAGGACCAACTACCAACTTCTTTGGAAGCGCCTTTTATCTTAGGACCAACTTCCCCGGAAGCACCTTTTATCTTAGGATCAACTTCCTCCCAGACTCAATGCCAAACTGTGAAAAACATCATTGCTTGCAATTTGCGGATCCCATCCATTGTTGTCGAAAGAAACAAGAAAAAATAAACATTATCAATTTAAACAAATTACTTTTAGAAATCTGCAACTTCACGCGACGTGTTGCACAAAAGCCAAAATCCATGGAATGAGGCAGCAAGCGGTCGACCATTGGGTTTATGTGCTCTTTTGCATATTGCGTATCGAGTTCGTGTTTCCAGGTCGTCACTTGGAGACACGAATTCGATCAAAGACTTGCAAAACCTTTATTCTTCTAACTTTTGCAGACATTACATACACAAATCAGTCTCCAAACGGCAGCAATTAATTTCCCTGAAAAAAAGAAAAATAACAAACGAACAAACAACTTATTAATGGCAAAACATCCACGGTGTAATGCCATGCAAATAACATTACATGTCCTAATCGTGTTTCTTTTTACATACTCATGGTATAACATTAAGCCAGTATGAAACATACTTCTTCTGAAAAACATTGCAGATATAAATCGACCTGCAAAAAGAAAAAATCGTGACGCGCGCTTGAAAACTTTTCATGCCCCAACCCCAACTATTAAAATTCAATTGAAAACATTTCTGCATTCCTTCCATCCAAGTGTGACACATCAAATCATTAAATTGAGCCTGTAGGAAAAATAATTAAATTTCTTTTCAAATTTTAGTAATCAACAAGTATTTCTTAATTCGTATTCACAGAAATGTTTCTAATTTACCAAGTTGGTTGCCAATGGTTGCTGCTGTTCTAGGCCATTACGTCACGTTTCGCTGCTCTTCTTCCTACAATGCAGTCTCGTTCTTATTTCCTGTCTTACGATCGGACTTACAACCAGTAGTTACGTCACTTCCGGGTAACGAATCGTAATACCGCTGGAAAGAGAAAAAAATAAAAATAAATAAACCAACAATTTATTAATGTCAAATTAAAAACATTTGAGAAAAATTGTGACAAGTATGGCCGTGCAGGAACTCTACATACAGAAAGGACGCCTCAAATCTGTAGAAAAAATAAATTTCTTTTGCAATTTTAGTATTCATAAGCCTATCGTATTTCACATTTAATTCAAAGCGAAATTTATTTACCCAAGTGTGTGTGCTGATGAACACACTCAGCCGCCATTTGTTCGAATTACTAAGTTTCTTGAAAATTAAAAATTAAAAATACCAAAATTCATTAAGGAATTTCCTAAAATATTGATAAATTTAAAAAGTGCACTTACCAATCTACATTTTGAAGCTCAGGAAACTTTATTCCTCATCAAGGCGAGGAGAGATTCGATTTCACCGTGGTCCGCCTTCTGGTAGAAAAAAAAAACTAAAAATGCCAAAAATCGTTATAAATCTTAATTGTAGTTTAGATAAACAAACTCAAATTCCCACCTCGAACTGAGTAGATGGCTGAAGATTAATTCTCAATATACCACCCAATGGTTGCCATTGACATCGCGTCAGACTGCATACTGTTCTACTTCCCACAATGCAATCTGGTTCTTACCTGCGGTCGCTGTGATTGGCTCAGAACTGGCTTAGTTCTGAGCCACTTCTCTGCAATCCGCATGTGCATGATCTTTCTCATCAAGACTAGGATATTGTGAATTTGATATTATTATTATTACTAACCCCAAGGGCCATGTTTGAATTCAGGCATCGTTTACTGTGCTTTTCAAAAATATTAAAATATGGCTGATTCATTAAATTATTTCCAATATTTTTGTTAAATTTGGAAAATATACTTACACATTTTGAACATCTAGGAACTTCATTTCCCATCTTGAAGTTGTGGATGGCTCAGAATCAAATCTCTAAAAATGGCTCTGAGATTTATTTTCAATGTGGTCTGCTTTCTGTTTTAAAAAAAAGAAATTTTATAATTTTATGAGAAAAATTGGGAATTTTACGAGAAAAATTGGAAATTTTACGAGAAAAATTGGGAATTTTACGAGAAAAATTGGGAATTTTACGAGAAAAATTGGGAATTTTACGAGAAAAATTGGGAATTTTACGAGAAAAATTGGGAATTTTACGAGAAAAATTGGGAATTTTTGCGAAAAAAATTGGGAAATTTTCCGAAAAAAATTGGAAATTTTGCGAGAAAAATTGGGAATTTTGCGAGAAAAATTGGGAATTTTACGAGAAAAATTGGGAATTTTACGAGAAAAATTGGGAATTTTACGAGAAAAATTGGGAATTTTACGAGAAAAATTGGGAATTTTACGAGAAAAATTGGGAATTTTACGAGAAAAATTGGGAATTTTACGAGAAAAATTGGGAAATTTTACGAGAAAAATTTGGAATTTTTCTTGCAATTCTAATCTGCCTGGGAGTTTCGGTTGAAAATTTTTTTTTTAAAAAAATCAATATTTTAATTTTTTCGATTTTAATCATTTTTTCGTGTTTTTACGCCGATTAAACCTGATATTAAACGATTTCTAATTTTCTACACAGACTGAGCCCTATTATTACACGATTTAACACTGTTTACGTTGTCAGACGACAGTTGTCAGTGAACACTAGAAGCTTCACTGCATCAAAATTAACAAATATCGCATATGATGTTTTTACTTTTAATATTTTTTTTTGGTTTAACTTTGAAAAAGTTTACTTTAAAATAATGTGAAACTATTGTTAAAAATATTTCAAAACTTTACAAAAATTTTTTAATAACTTATTATAAAAACGTGTAAACTCGTGTAAAGTTCGGATAGAATAATGCAAAAACGTCTAAAATCGTGCTATGCCAAGTTCAAACAGTGTAAAATCGTGCTATATCGGGTTCAAACAGTGTAAGAATGCTCAAAAACATGACAAAATAATTAAAATCGAAAAAATTTATTATTATAAACGGGAAGACACCACATTAAACTAGTATGGAAAAAAAATTTCTTTTGTAAATTTAATATTCATAAGCAATATCTTGATTCATATTTAATTTGAGGCAAAATTTATTCACCCAAGTATATGTGCTCATGAACAGACTCGTTCGAATTCAGCAAGTTTCGTAAAAATTAAAAATATTGAAATTCATTAAATTATTTCCTAAAAACCTCAATAACACACGTTTTTAAATTTTTCTACAGTCCTTCCCAGCAAGGATCGCCGTGCAGGATCACTACATAAAGAAGGGGCGCCTCAAATCTTTACAATTTGTAGAAAAAATAATTATCTTTTAAAATTTTAATATTCAACCAGCATATCTTAATTCGTATTGAATTTGAGACGGAATTTACCTTGATTTATAAAGTGATTAAGTTGTAAATAATGAATTTTTTAAGATTTACTTACACAAGTGTGTTTGTGTAGTTTGTGTCGACGAAGGCCAATTGTGGTGTCATTATGGCGGCTGTATAATTGGATATTTAATCTGAAATAAAGAGGAAAGCAAATTAAATACATAATTTACCCAAAAATATTTAAAATAATCAATTTTTCAAAGGAAAATATATATATTTATTAATATTTTTCTCATTTTTCCTTTTCTCCCCCATTATTCATGTAAAATTCCAAATTGTTCTTGCAATTCTAATCGGGCTGAAAGTTTTACTTGTAGGTGAATAAAACTTTTCAAAAAATCAATTTTTTTAATTTTTTTTTGTGCTTTTACAACTGTTTAACCTCAATAACACATGTTTTTAAACTTTTTACGTTGTCAGACGACAGCTGTCAGTTAACACTAGATGCTTCACTGCATCACAAATTAACAAATACCGCATATGATGTTTTTACTCTTAATATTTTTTTTTGGTTTAACTTTGAAAAAGTTTACTTTAAAATAATGTGAAACTATTGTTAAAGGTATTTCAATACTTTTCAAGAATTTTTTAATAAATTATTATAAAAACGTATGAACTCATGTAAAATTCGGATATAATAAAAATCGTGATATACCAAGTGTAAACAGTGTAAAATCGTGCTATATCGGGTTCAAACAGTGTAAGAATGCTAAAAAACATGACAAAATGATTAAAGTCAAAAGGAAAAAATCGAAAAAATTTATTATAAACGGGAGGAAACCACATTAAACTATATACTATAAACTATATACTCTGTCTGACCTTAAGAATAAAGAAAAATCTCCCCCCCCCTTTTGAGGCCTTTTCACTGGTGTAGTGATATGGAAAAGTAGAGCAATACACCAGGTTTTATTAAGCCTAATAATCCTAAAATAAAGTAAATATACAATGGTATTTTGGTATTTTGGTATGGTATGTTGGTACCATTGGTACCAAATGTGTTTTGGTACCAAACGTGTTTTGGTACCAAACGTGTTTTGGTACCAAACGTGTTTTGGTACCAAACGTGTTTTGGTACCAAACGTGTTTTGGTACCAAACGTGTTTTGGTACCAAACGTGTTTTGGTACCAAACGTGTTTTGGTACCAAACGTGTTTTGGTACCAAACGTGTTTTGGTACCAAACGTGTTTTGGTACCAAACGTGTTTTGGTACCAAACGTGTTTTGGTACCAAACGTGTTTTGGTACCAAACGTGTTTTGGTACCAAACGTGTTTTGGTACCAAACGTGTTTTGGTACCAAACGTGTTTTGGTACCAAACGTGTTTTGGTACCAAACGTGTTTTGGTACCAAGGCCTAATAATCCAAAAATAAAGTAAATAAACAATGGTATTTTGGTATTTTGGTACGGTATTGTGGTACCAATGGTACCCAAATATATTTGGTACCACGGGTACAAAAATACCATACCAAAATACCAAAATACTGTTGTTTATTTACTTTATTTTAGGATTGTTAGGCCTTGGTACCATTGGTCCCAAAACATATTTGTAACCAATGATACCAAAACATATTTGGTACCAAAATACTGTTATTTATTTACTTTATTTTAGGATTATTAGGCCTTGGTACCATTGGTACTAAAACATATTTGGTATCAATGGTACCAAAACATATTTGGTACCAATAGTACCAAAACATATTTGGTATCAATGGTACCAAAACATATTTGGTACCAATCGTACCAAAACATATTTGGTACCAATGGTACCAAAATACCAAAATACCGTTGTTTATTTACTTTATTTTAGGATTAGGCCTTGGTACCATTGGTACCAAAACATATTTGGTACCAAAACATATTTGGTACCAAAACATATTTGGTACCAATGGTACCAAAATACCAAAATACCGTTGTTTATTTACTTTATTTTAGGATTAGGCCTTGGTACCATTGGTACCAAAACATATTTGGTACCAAAACATATTTGGTACCAAAACATATTTGGTACCAAAACATATTTGGTACCAAAACATATTTGGTACCAAAACATATTTGGTACCAAAACATATTTGGTACCAAAACATATTTGGTACCAAAACATATTTGGTACCAAAACATATTTGGTACCAAAACATATTTGGTACCAAAACATATTTGGTACCAAAACATATTTGGTACCAAAACATATTTGGTACCAAAATATATTTGGTACCAAAACATATTTGGTACCAAAACATATTTGGTACCAAAACATATTTGGTACCAAAATTATTTGGTACCAAAACATATTTGGTACCAAAACATATTTGGTACCAAAATTATTTGGTACCAAAACATATGGTACCAAAACATATTTGGTACCAAAACATATTTGGTACCAAAACATACTTGGTACCAAAACATACTTGGTACCAAAACATATTTGGTACCAAAACATATTTGGTACCAAAACATATTTGGTACCAAAACATATTTGGTTCCAATGGTACCAACATACCATACCAAAATACCAAAATACCATTGAATATTTACTTTATTTTAGGATTATTAGGCTTAATAAAACCTGAGGTTTTATTAAAACCTGGTGTATTGCACTACTTTTCCATATCACTACACCAGTGAAAAGGCCTCAAAAGGAGGGGGATTTTTCTTTATTCTTAAGGTCAGACAGAGTATAGTAGGGGAAAAAAATTATTTTGTAAATTTAATATTCATAAGCAATATCTTAATTCATATTTAATTTGAAGCGAAATTTATTTATCAGTTTTGTAAAAATTAAAAACACCGAAATGTTAAATTTAAAAACAGTACTTACCATTGTACAATTTGAAATTCCCATCAAGGAGGAGTGGATGGCTCCGGATTGATTTGCGGAAAAATGGCGGTGTGATTTGAATTCAGAATGATTCGCCTTCAAAATCCTAAAAATACCGAAATTTGTTAAATTATTCTGCTGTTTTTCGACAATTCTTGAACATTTACAATCTTAAATATAGTTTAAGATAAACAAACTCAAATTTCCCTCCTCGAAATGAGTGGATGGCTGAAGATTAATTCTGAACACACCACCCAATGGTTGCTGTTGTCTAACCATCGCGTCAGAATACGTTCTTTATCCCATAATGCACACTTGATTCTTACTTGCGGTTGCTGTGATTGGCTGAGAACCAAGCCACTTATGCGCATGTGCGTTACCGTCCTCATTAACACTACCACTAACAGGTATCAACGTGATGTTATTATTATGAACCCCAACAGTGATTTCTTTCAATTCAGCCATTTTGAAATAGTTTGTTTCTCAAAATTTAAAATTATCGCGATTCAATAAACCATTCCTTAAATATTGTTAAATTTGAAAAATGTACTTACCAAAGTGTATTTTGATTATCTAGGAACTTCATTTTTCATCATGAAGTGGTGGATGGCTCAGAATCAAGGATAATGGCGGCGAGATGCATGATTCGCCTTCTGTTACAAAAAAACTGAAAATGCCAAAATTTGTTTAATTATTCCGCCGTTTTTCAACAATTCTGGAACATTTACAATCTGAAATACAGTTTAAGATAAACAAACTTAAATTCCCACCTTGAAACGATTGGATGGCTGAAGATTAGTTCTAAATATACAGGCCAATGGTTGGAGCTTGGAGCCATCGCGTCAGATCATGTCGTACTGTTCTTCTGCAGTTTGGTTCTTACTGCGCATGTGCGTGACCTACTTCGAGGCTAGGTAAAAAGACTAACGCCGCTGAACAAAAAAATGGCGGAGGAAAAGCATCTACGAGTAGTGATGGCGAAAAAATCGTCGAGGTGTTATTTGGCGATAATGTTTTAGTAAAAAAGGTTGATTTTAATTTATTTTTGTATTTAGGTGAAAAATCAAAAGAAACGTAAGAGAAATAGAGTTAAAAACGTTGAAGCCAAGGTTAACCGATGAATTAGGTTTGGCCGCTTGGAGAGTTAGGTTTATGTAGGCTCTCATTGGTTCTCATTTCTCGTCAAGTCAACAAAGATTTTTGTCTGCAAAAAGGATTTTAATATATATATAGTTAACACGCATGTTTAGTTGTTTAGTTGTTTTAAAATCAGATGTCAAAATTTTTATCGGGAAAAACCAGCATGTGGTGATCAAGTGGAAGTGATACAACGATTTTTAAGCTGTTCTGTGTCAAAACTAAGAAAGTCAATAAATGAAGTGCTAGTTATTCTTTCAGTGTTTATTTATTTATTTATTTCATCAAAAAATTTGTACAAGATAAAGGAGATAATCATTTAATCTGCCTTTAATTACACATGACTTATTTTTCATAATCTTTAAAAATCATTAGTGATGCAAAGAAACAAACTTTCGTCGCTGTTTTCCATATTTGTCGCTTAAACTTTGAACCTTTTAATAATTAACTCGTTTTATTTTGCCTATAGACCACCATAGAAATCGTCATAATTCTACTTCCGCTTCTTCACCACGTGGTCTATCTTGCCGCGTGCTTATAACCGCATTGCGTTTTGACTGATAGATTTTGATCATTTGATTTTGAAATGACTAAACTTACTCCAAAGATTCAGATGAGGAATATGATGAAGAAAAACAAGATGGAAAACGCTTCAACGGTATAATTGTTATCATATTAAATTTTATAACTACGTGCGTGTGATTACAATTAATACTTTGTACAGGTAAAATTGTTTGAAGACATCAAACTTAAATTTGAAAAGGACGATTCAGGAAGTGAGAGCGACTTCGAAGGTAGCAAAATCGTTTAATTAACTTATTTTAAATAATTTCCGTTTTTATATAAACTTGGAATTAATTCTAGATGACGACGAAGAAATTCCTGAACTAGTCAACATACCACCGAAGAAACAAGGCGCTGCTAAAACCCCAGTTAAAAAACAAACTCCGATGAAATTAGAGCGAAAAACACCTCAAAGATTGGCTAAAACACCGGCCGGCAAAACCCCAATTAAACAACAAACTCCGATGAACTTGGAGCGCAAAACTCCTAAAAATCTGGCAAAGACACAGGCCAAAACGCCAATTAAGAGCAACACCCCGAAAATGGCCAAGAAACCCGTCCCAGAAGACGAACAAGACGGTAACACAATTTTTGTTAAAAAATTACAGTTTTTTTTAAAAAAATCAATTTATTTTTTGATAATTCAGATGACAGCGAAGATATAGAGATGGAAGACGAAGATGGCGATCTGGAAATTCCAGAAAAACTCACAAAACCCATCGCTAAGACTTCGATTAAGGGTTCCGCTAAAAAAGAAGATGAAGATGTCGTTGTTAAGACGAAAGGAGCGGAACGATCGGCTCCGGACGTTTGCGAAAGTTGGCCCAAGATGATTAAAATGGTCGTCGACGAGAACGACGAATTGATGCAAGCGCAGTACGAGAGAATAGCGAGAACAGAGCGAGAAAAACTCGCTAATGGCATCGATCGGTTGAGGTTACACATGATGGGTTTGAAAGGTACGACCATCGATGAAGTGAAGGCGGCGTTTCCAAAGTCAACGAACATTGACATGAAAAAGAGGTTAATATTGATTTATTAACAATTTTATCAATTGCTGATTATTAATTGGTATTTAAAGCAACGCTTTCCTGTCGTTTTCGTCTCCGGCCGATGTCGACGAAGCTTTTCAAAGTGCGGAGGATTTGACGATTAACGAGAGAAAAGCACATGTTGTCTACGCTCAGGCCGACGAAAACGCGGAATTTGACGAGGTATTACTCGAAGCGCAGTACGAACGAAAGTGCCAGATCGAGCGGGATCGGCTGACCTACGGCGTAAACAAATTGCGGTTGATCGTCAAAGGACTCCCGAAATTCACAACCGATGCCGAGTTAATGGGAGCTTTTGAGGGATCCAAAGTTGCCACAATTAATTCACGGTAATAATTAATAATTAGATATTTTTTTAACATTTTAACCGTTTTTTTTTTTTTTTTAGTAATGATGATGAAGGATTCGTGAAATTTGTGACTGAGAAAGACGCTAGGTTAGCGTTTGATGGTTCGGTTGACAAATTTATTAAGAAGAAAAAAGTTGTGGTTTTGTATTCTCCTTGGTCGTTTTTCGGTAATCATCGTTTACAAGTTAGTGTAAGTTTGGTTATTTCTATATTGTTTAACGTTTATTTGTTTTTCTTTTAGATAACTGTAGAAGTAATGGATATGTTAAAAAGGTTGAAGCTTCTGAACAAGAGATTGGTGATGGGGAAAACGGAGGAAAAACATCTAGTGATGGCGAGGTATTGTTTGGTGATAAGGTTTTTGTAAAAAAAAAGTTTGTTTTAATTAATTTTTTTTGTATTTAGGTGAAAAATCAAAAGAAACGTAAACGAAGTCGAGGTAAAAAGGATAAGGCGGCTGAACAGGAAAATGGCGGAGGAAAAGCAGCTACGAGTAGTGATGGCGAAAAAATCGTCGAGGTGTTATTTGGCGAAAATGTTTTAGTAAAAAAGGTTGATTTTAATAATTTTTTTGTTTTTAGGTGAAAAATCAAAAGAAACGTAAGAGAAATAGAGTTAAAAGCGTTGAAGCCAAGGTTGAACGATGAATTAGGTTTGACCACTTGGAGATTTAGGTGTATGTAGGCTTAGATTTTTGCCTGCAAACAGGATTTTAATGTATATAGTTAACACGCGTGTAGTACTGCATAAGGATGATAAGAATGATACATTTGAAGCGTCTTCTGTTTTGTTTTTCTTCATCTATGACTTTAAAGTACGTTTAGTTGTTTTAAAATCAGATGTCAAAATTTTTATCGGGAAAAACGAGCATGTGGTGATCAATTGGAAGTGATAGGACGATTTCTAAGCTGTTCTAAGTTATATCAAAACTAAGAAAGTCAATAAACCAAGTGGCTAGTTATTCTTTCAGTGTTTATTTATTTATTTCATCACAAAATTACATTTTTTTAAAAAGATTTATTTATTTTTTGATAATTCAGATGACAGCGAAGACATAGAGATGGAAGACGAAGATGACGATCTTGAAATTCCAGCAAAACCGATCGCTAAGACTCCGATTAAGGGTTCCGCTAAAAAAGACAAGAAACCAGCAGTTTCGGCGAAGAAAACCAAACAGGTTTCGGAGGAAGAAGATGAAGACGTCGTCATTAAGACGAAAGGAACGAAACGATCGGCTCCGGACGTTGGCGAAAGATCCCCCAAGAAGATTAAAATGGTCGTCGACGAGAACGACGAATTGATCAAAGCGCAGTACGAGAGAATAGCGAGAGCCGAGCGAGAAAAACTCGCAAATGGCATCGATCGGTTGAAGTTACGCATCGTGGGCTTAAAAAGACGTACGACAATCGATGAAGTGAAGGCGGCGTTTCCAAAATCATTGAACGTTGACATAAAATTGAGGTTAATATTGATTTATTAACGATTTTATCAATTGTTAATTATTAATTGGCATTTCCAGCAACATTTACGTGTCGTTTGCGTCGACGGCCGATGCGGATGAAGCGTTTGCGGAAGATTTGACGATCAACGAGAGGAAAGCAAACATTGTCTACGCTCTGGCCGACAAAAAAGGGGATTTTGACGAGGAATTGATCGAAGCGCAGTACGAACGATCGTGCCAGATCGAGCGGAGTCGGCTGACCTACGGCGTCAACAAATCGGAGTTGATCGTCAAAGGGCTCCCGAAAGGCACAACCGTTGCCGAGTTAATGGAAGCTTTTGACGGATCTAAACGCGCTAATATTAATTCAGAGTAATAATTATTATCGAGAAAAAAAATATTGAGCATTTATTAATTGATTTACCGTTATTTTTTAGTACAGATGATGGGTTCGTGTGCTTTGAGACGGAAGAAGATGCTAGGTTAGCGTTTGACCGTTCGTTTGACAAGTTTATTAAGAGTAAAAAAGTTGTGGTTTTGTATTCGGGTTTATCTGAGTTTGGTAAGTTTAGTGTAAATTGTTATTATTTTAATGTTTTTAAATGTTTATTTGGTGTTTTTTAGGTAAGCGGGATACAAAGAGACGTAGGAGAAAGCGTGTTACGAAGGTAGTGGGAAAAGGTGGAGAAAAAGCATCTAGTAATGGCGAAAAAAGCGAAGGGGTATTGTTTGGTGAATGGTTTTTGTAAAAGAAGGTTGGTTTTAATTTTATTTCTTGTGGGAATAGGTGAAAAATGGAAAGAAAAGTAAACGAAGTCGTGGTAAAAAGGTTAACGCGGCCAAACAAGAAAATGGCGGAGGAAAAGCATCTACGAGTAGTGGTGGCAAAAAAAAAGTCAAGGTGTTATTTGGTGAAAATGTTTTAGTAAAAAAGGTTGATTTTAATATTTTTTTTTTGTATTTAGGTGAAAAATGGAAAGGTAGGTTTACGTAAGCCCTCACTTTTCATTCCTCGTCATCATGTCTACAAAGATTTTTGTCTGCCTGTAAAAGAATTTTAATATATATATATAGTTAACACGCATGTGGTACTGCATAAAGATGATAAGAATTATACATTTGAAGCGTCTTCTGTTTTGTTTTTCTTCATATATAACTTTAAAGTACGTTTAGTTGTTTTAAAATCAGATGTCAAAATTTTTATCGGGAAAAACGAGCATGTGGTTATCAAGTGGAAGTGATACGACGATTTCTAAGCTGTTCTATGTCAAAACTAAGAAAGTCAATAAATGAAGTGCTAGTTATTCTTTCAGTGTTTATTTATTTATTTATTTCATCAAAAAATTTGTACAAGATAAAAGAGATATGGTAATCATTTAACCTGCCTTTAATTACGTATAATTTATTTCATGACCTTTAAAAATCATTAGTGGTGCAAAGAAACAAACTTTCGTCGCTATTTTCCGTATCTGTAACTTTAATTTTGAGAATTTCGATAATTAACTTGTTTTATTTTGCCATGAATTAGGTGTTTTTCCTTAATAAACGATTTTTCTTGACCATTTCCATTCTCAAATGCTTTTCCAGATGTTTTTTGCGTCAACATTTTCAAATTTTGAGCGCCTTCAACCCCAAAAAAATGAACAGAAACAACAGCTATCGTGATACGCATATGTTCTGTCCTGGTGTTTGTTTATTTATTTATTTATTTAAAACACTCCAGTGGAGTAAGAAATCAGGAAAGTTAAGAGGTTTTTGTTCGTCAAGTGTAAATTTGTGAATGCCCCTGTGCAGGTGACAGCAATGATAAATGCACTTTGTTTTGTTGCTAAGCAGTCAAAGATGGTTTCTCTGATTTCATACGGGAGCTCGTTCCAGCGGTAGTACAAGGGTAGAGAAACAAGTGTTGTCGTCATGGAAACCAACAGACAAGCTCTTCTCTTTAGAATTAAAAAATATCAACACCGTAGTGAACATTTCATCCTTTTTGTCACCTATCATCTGAATTAATTGGAAAAGAATTAAATTTACAAAATGGTAATTCAGATTTCTTCGTTTTCGCTTTCTAAACCATCCTCGTCATCGTCGGCGAATTGTTTGGTGTTACCAGGTAATTACACAATTTCAAATTGAAAAATTGGTAACGAATATATTTTATTATAATTAAAGTACCGCTAAAATTTCTTCATTGTGTTTTATTTATCGAAACGTTTTGAAAATAGCGTGACACGAAGATTAGTTAGGATTTCACTCACAAGGGCGAGATAAATGCGCCATTTTTCAAAAAATCATTCTCATATTTTGATTTTCTACTTGAAAACAAAAGAAAAGAAAGAAAAAAACCACAAATATTTCTTCAAATAAATTTTATTTCATTTATTTTGCTTTAGTCTTGTTCTTCATTTTTCGTACAGGTTTTTTCGTCTTTTTGGTCATTCCTTTGGCCACTCCTTTGGCCACTCCTTTGGTCATTCCTGTGAGAAAGCTACAAAAAAAAACAAAATCAAAATCAAACTCAAAACATAAAACATTTTCTTCAATTACATTTTCTTCACAGCTTTCGACGGCTTCACATCATCTTCATCCGACAGTTCCACATCATCGTCATCCGACAGGTCCACATCCGACAGATCAACATCCGACAGTTCCACATCATCATCATCATCCAACGATTCCACATCCTTTTTCGGCTTTTCCGCTTTTTTTGTCGGTTTTGTCGGCTTTTCCGCTTTTTTTTTCGGCTTTCTCTCACGAGTTAGTCCCGGCGGTTTCACATTATCATAAAGAACATCGACACTTCTGTCATGCAAATGCAAATTCGGCGACTCCTCAAACGCCTCCTGGGCCTCATCCACCGTCGAAAAACGTATGTAAGCTTTACTGAAAACGGAATTTAACATAAATCAAAAACAATCAATTTCCAAATCGCATTAAACCAATTACGTCATTTGCTTATCGATGGTCGTGCTTTTAGGAAACGCTTTCTTCAAGTCTTCCACGGTCGTTTCTCTCGGTACCCGATGGATGACCAACCGCAATTTGTTTATGCCGTGCGCGTAGTTCTGCGCCTCGATGTCGTAGTATCTTTCGAATTGCGCTTTGAGGTAATCGTCGTCGCAATCGAGCGTCATTTTCACTTTCTTGAACGAAATAACGTCGTCGATTTCGGCCTCTCGTTTCTGTCCATTCGCCGTTTGTTTGGGGGTCGCGACTGCGGTTGCTTTGGCTTTTTTCGGCGATCCTGGAGTTCCTTTTACCTGCGAACACGTGGTTAACAACATTTAGCATTGAAAAATCGTTTTAAATGAAAGATATTCGAATTTTACCGATAAGGAGATGTTCGCCTTATTCATCTTCGACGGAGTTTTCGCCATTTTAAAATATTTATGTGTTTTTTGTGTGGTAAAATGCGTGGTTTAGATGATCCAAGACCGTTTTCCGCCAAGAAGCTTAATGCAATGGAGACGACTTCCGGCGCGCATGTGCGGTGCAGATTAGTCGAATTAAAACAGAATTTTTTTGATAAAAAAATTATTATTTTTTTAAAATTATTTTGTAAACGTTATTTAATTAATATTTACAATTTTATTTCTCAAAAACAAAATAAATAAATAAAATTATTTTTAAGACTTATAGATGACCGAACCCTAGCGGGAAAAAACCAAACCACCCGAAATGTTTAGCTTCGTATTCCTCGTGAATGAATGAACGAAACGTCAAAAAAGATGTGACACACTTCCATGAATCCCATCAGCCTATTACTACGGAACGGAAGCCTAGTGGAAGCATTGAAAACCAACTTAAAACCCACACCGAGAAATCTCATCCGATGTTATTCGCGCGCACTCTACGACCCAGAAAACAAGGGAAACCGTCAAAAACACATCAATTTCGACACCCTGGGCACGTGGGACAACCGAATCGAGCTTCCACTCTTACTGCAAGAAAGTATCAAACAAGGAAAACCTATTCCCAAGATTTCGGTGGGCAACGTGGGCAGCGCGAGTCTGATTGGCCGCCGATCGTCGAACGAGGATCGGATACGAATTGAGGAAATTTCACCGGATTTGCTATATTTGGCGGTCTTCGACGGTCATGGTGGAAATGAGTGTGCGGATTTCTGCAGCGAACGTCTGCGAGACCATATTTGCTTCTGGTTGAAGCGTGGCGAAACCGATTTGAAAACCGTTTTGTTCACTTCGTTTTTGGAAGTGAATAACGCGTACTCGCGTTTCATCACCTATAATCGCACCAGTCAGTGGACAATTTTTATTATTACTAAAAGTTAAGCTCTTAATAAGTACTCGGAATTTAAATCTTTTTTTTAAACCTCTAGTGATTATTTGAGCCTGGCGTTTAAATTAGATGAATAGGAAATAAATTTTCTATGGGATTTTAGGCCAAAAATGGAATTTTATGCACAGAACTTTATTTTTTAGACCCAAAACTGTCAAAAACTGTCAAAAAGTATAATTTTATGCTCATATTTATACTTTTTAGGCCAAAAACTGGAAATTTATGCACAAAACCATACATTTTAGGCCAAAATTTGTAGTTTTAAAGTCCAAAACTACAATTTTATGTACATAACTGTACCTTTAAGGTCCAAAACTATAATTTTATGCTCATATGTGTACTTTTTAGGGCCAAAAATGAAAATTTATGCACAAAACCATACATTTTAGGCCAAAAATTGTAGTTTTAATGTCCAAAACTATAATTTTGTGTACATAACTGTACTTTTAAGGTCCAAAAGTATAATTTTATGCTCATATCTATACTTTTTAGGCCCAAAAATGAAAATTTATGCACAAAACCACACATTTTAGGCCAAAATTTGTAGTTTTAATGCCCAAAATTTTTTCGTCGCAGAAATTGAATTTTATGCACCTTTGAAGCCAAAATTTGACGTTTTCGAACGTTACGACGTTTCTGACGTCATGTACACATTCATTTTATGACGCCCCGGTGTTTAAATGAGCCACAATTTTCAGCTTGACGGCAATTGCAACCTAATGACTTTGACTCGCAGATAAAGAAGCATCAACATCCGGCACGACCGCGACAGTTTGTTTACTTCAAAACAGCATCGAATTAGTTGTGGGACACGTCGGCGACAGTCGCGCAATCTTATGCAGAAACGGCGAAGCGCGCAAACTCACAACCGATCATTCGCCATTACTAAAAACAGAGAAGGTTTAAAAATAATAATAAAAAAAAAACATATACAAAATTAAATAAAAATATTGATTTATTTTTTTAAAAAAAAACTATTTTTATTCTTACCATACCAGGAACGTATCGTTCAATCGAAGGGAATGGTGGTCACTGATAGCTACGGTCGGTCGCTCGTCAATGGCCGCTTAGCAATGACGCGCAGCTTGGGGGACTTGGATTTAAAACCTTATGGCGTGTCGGCGATGCCCGACACCCGATCTTTGCAAGTACGGAGTTAAATAAAATTTTATTCGACTTGTTATTGATTTTTTTTCTAGATTCAACACGGGAAAGATGCGTTTTTGGTGCTGACGACCGACGGCATCAATTTCGTCATGTCCGACCAAGAGATTTGCGATGGGATTTGCCGCCATCACGACCCGCAAGAGGCCGCAAATTTCATCACGGATCAAGCGCTGCAATTCGCCTCGGAAGACAACAGCAGCGCCGTTATCGTTCCGTTCGGTTCGTGGGGCAAATTCGCCAGCTCTACTCACAGCTTCCACTTCGGCAGAAGCGTCATAAGAAGCAGCAGATACGTCTAGTTAATAATCACAAAACGATATTTTTATTGTAAAAAAAAAAATATATAGAAAATAAATATATTTATTACAAAAAAAATCATTTTCATAATTTTCGTCATAAATATTCCTCTTGTTTCTTGTCTTTAATCGGTTTTTTGCCGACGCTTTCGTACAATTTCTCCACGAATTCGGCGAAAACAAGATGGTGCATGTTTTTACTGAGCAAATACAGAATGAACCAATCACCGACCTGCACGCGTTGCACCACGGTAGAGATGACGGAGATGGGGATCATGACGGCTCGCGCTCGCAGCAGGAGAACTCTGAGCGTGGCCAATCGAAGAGTGACTATTCGGTAGATGAGGTTGACGCCGGTGACGACGGCCAACGTGAAGAACCAGAACCACAGGAAGATGTAGATCTTTTCGTTGACGATGTTGAGCGGGAGCACGCACAAGGCATCGTGGCGTTGCATGGTCCCACTAGGGCCTATGTTGAAGAACGTGCATTTAGTCAATCGGGGGAAAACACGGACCATGGGGTCCGTGTAGGAGGCTTCGTCGTCGCTCACGTAGCGCATGACTCGCGTACCGAAAGTGAGGAATTCCCATCCGAGGAATCGATCGGTCAGATAAATTTGGCCCAAAATATTGAGGAAATTGATCATTTCACAAGCGACGTATCTAAAAATCAATAAAAATAAGTAAAACTCCAAATTTTTTCAATTTACAGTTCAGTTGTGAATTAATCATTACGAGATGAAGTTGTAAGCCATAATTCATAAGTGAACTGGAAAAAAAAAACATTACTGAAAACTCACCTGTAGAGATAGCCGTTGTGGTAGCGCAAATTACTCATGAAATAATCGTGAAGTAAATTGATTTTCTTCGTCTTTTCTTCCGGTTCCATGATGGGAGTATACATTTCGAGAAGTAGCATCTTCATCTTGCCGCCTTCCCACATCTTCCACAAGTATCTCGGGATATAAAACATAACGGCCTGAAGAAAGAGCATAAACGCCACCCATTGATAGTATTTATGAAAAACGACGTCCTCTGGTTTGTGCTGTGGACCGACTCCGTGATAGATAATACTGTCTTCGCCTACGACCTTGTCGAAAGACGAGGGATTGGAATGCGTGCCATTAACCCAGCAAAACTGATTGAGAACATTTTCGGGCACACCGCCGCCGCCACGCATGCACGCGATTGGCTCGCCGATGTGCTCGCGACTCGTCGCAAGAATGACAAAGGCGATGAGTGCGACAACGGTTACTTTGTAGTGGAGTCGAAAGGCATGATTATCGATGATTGTGCTGTTGATTTTAGGCAGAAGTGATTTTAGACCGTCGAAAAGGAACATGACGTAGTGCTGTAAGTAATGGTTAGTTGATTTTGTTAGTGAAAATTGTATTTTTTGATTTGTTTCTTTTTTTCGCGCGGACTTACTTAGGTGTGAATCGGCCGTGGCCCGAGTGTAGTTTGTGTTGTTGGGGAATGGGAGTGAGTGAGTGCTTTTATACATGTGAGCGTATGAGCGATAATTAATCATAATTTTAAGCGAGGGTTGATTTTCCCGTATTGCTATATGTGGGGGTGATGCAATTTCCTGTTACCTTAGATTTTCTTACGGCCACGTTTATCGAAAATGATCGAGAAATTCAAACTAAATTAAATTCCTGGAACAATTTCCGTGCGGGAAGCAAGAAACACCAATCAGTTGAGTTGACTGTGACGCTTCGAGATGGAGAAAAATTACCGGTGGTGTAATAAAATATATTTCTTTATTTATTTGTAGTTTTTTCGATGAATTGTGTGGAAATGTTTTACGATATACGTATCTAATACAAAATAGAGTTTTTCAGATAAAAATGCATATGTTTTGTCCATGAATGTATTATTTGTCTGAAAATGCATTCTTTTGGTCTGAAAATGCATTCTTTTGGTCTGAAAATGCATTTTTTTTGGTCTGAAAATGCATTTTTTCGGTCTGGAAATGCATTATTTCGGTCTGAAAATGCATTTTTTTGCATGAAAATGCATTCTTTTGTCTGAAAACGCATTTTTTCGCATGAAATTGCATTATTTTGGTCTGAAAATGCATTATTTCGGTCTGAAAATGCATTATTTCGCATGAAAATGCATTCTTTTGTCTGAAAACGCATTTTTTCGCATGAAATTGCATTATTTTGGTCTGAAAATGCATTATTTTGGTCTGAAAATGCATTATTTCGCATGAAAATGCATTCTTTTGTCTGAAAACGCATTTTTTCGCATGAAATTGCATATTTTGGCTTGAAAATATTGCTAAGACTTCTCCCCGTCGGAAGTTCTCTTCCGGGTCCTTGATGTAAACGTGCGATTAAACTCGTTCAAGTTCCCACTCTTATCTCAGCACAGATCGACGGAAATTCAACCGCCATCTTAATTCCTATTGTGTAACTCCAATCCGTTCCAACCAAACCTAATTTAATTAACAAACTGACTAATTAATTCCAAACTCCAAAGCCCACATTTGCATAATAAAACCACATCTAAAACGAGTGCAGGAATGCAACGAGTGATAAATATCAAATTGCTTTCGCCGAGTACGGCTTTTAAATGAAATCAATAAATCGTTTATAAGGCGAACACAAATTCAATTTTGGCCCTAAAAAAATCCTCTAAACCTTTTCCCACCCAAACACCTACACCTCCAAGCACTCGTGGAACCAATAACGTGTCATTGTTGGCATAATGCACTGTCCTTTCTCTTCCCTTTCATTTTTGCAATTCGAATCCTCTTTTGTTTGTCCGCTGCTCCGCTCGGAGCTTCGATGACACGTGCGCCGCTCGCCATCGCTCAAATTTCCGCTCGAATTTCGTGTAATTGACGAAAGAAAAATATATTTTTTTGTGTATATTTTATTTTGTTTTGTGGTCGTGTAATAAGTAGAGAGCGACTGCTCGTGCACTTATCAACGCAGGTGTAGTTTAGGTTTGGGGGTTGTGATTGGTGCATTGCGCGCCGTGTTGTCATGGCAACTTGTGCATCTGAAAGCTTTACTTTCCTCCGGCAAGAAAATCAGCCGAACCCCGGTGCACAAATCAAAATAGCGCTTCGGATCGTGCAATGAACACACGGTAGGTTGGGACCTGTTGCATAAATGCGATGAATGGTTTGGATTTGTTGGTTTTGGCGGGGGTAAACACTCGAGGTGGCGAAATGGTAACGAGGCGAATTTTGAGAGTGATTTTCGTGATTGTTTTGCAGTGGATTACGGTTTTGTCGACGATTTTTCCGATTTTTTTCGATTTTTTTTTTTGAAAAATTTTTATTTTTTTTTTTTATAAAAAATATTTGTATTTTTTTTTTTTTTTTTTTTTGGAAAAATTGTTTATATATTTTTGTTGTTTTTATTTTACGGTTGGAAATATTTGTAGTAACGAGCCAAGCCTTGTTAGTTCGTAAGCTCCGGTTTTGATAGAAATCAACAACCAAATTGACCGCCTTAAGGTTGGCTTTTTGCATGGCATCAACGTGATTACGCGTATATAAATGAAAAGCTCGTTAGTTTAGTCCAATTTAGCTTCATTTATTATGTATTTTCGACGACGGTAATACAGTTTTGTGGCGTGCACGAGCGCTAATAATATTTTATCTATTTTATCTTTGAGTTTAGAAATTTGATTTTTTCCTTTGGGGGTCTGTAAGACGAAAAAACAACGAGCAATTAAGAAATAACGAGTTTTTTTTCGTCCTCCTTTCTTCGTTTTTATTTTTGGTTTCTATTGCAATATATTTTTTTTATTTTTCTACTAATTTTTTTTATTATATTATTATTTTTTTATTTTATTTGTATTGAGTGATGCGATATCGTTAATGAAATTCGCCGCAGAATTTTTATTTTTTTCGGGGTGGTAAAAAAATCGATAAAATGAGGGCGATAAAATAAGTGTTTACTTATCTGGAAAATCATTTTTGCCTGCTCTCACCCTTTTTAAAGGCGTTTATTTATTTATTTATTTATTTATTTATTTATTTATTTATTTATTTATTTATTTATTTATTTAACTTTACTCGAATGTTTGTGTTTGTTTCAACTTCCGGTGTTGCTAACGACACCTGGCGGAACCCGCGTACTATAATGGCGGCCGAATGTTCGCCCTGATACTTTTTTCGATTGTTTCGGTATCAAAAAGGGTTTGTTAAATTCTGAAACCGGGCTAAACCTGGTTAAAATAAAAATTCCTATCTGTTCGTATACCGTATTTTACCGATTAAGAGTCGCCCTCGAATAGTAGCCGCGGCTGAGACGTCAAGAATACCGTATTTTAGCAAAAGTACAGTATTGTTTCCGTATTTAACCTCACGAACGATGAACATATGCTTCGTTCGTGACGTTCAGACTTCGTTAGTTACATTAAACAAAAACCGAAATTGTAATTGCTAACAAAAATGGCAGTTTTGAATAAGATCCACGGCTCTTAATCGATAAAATACGGTATTAGAGAGTTTGCGGGATGCATTTTTTCTTTATTTTGCTCCACGATACACTATTTTAGTGCCATATCGTAAGGGAAAAATCTTTAGTGTATTGTTTTCAACACTAAATTAAAATATAGCGCAGCCAATCAGAATTGAGAACACTAAATTGTTAGCTTTGCCCATTGCAAATGGCGATTATTTTGTTGTCCCGATCAAACACATCACAGTTATAGATACGTAGATTGAATGATAAGCGAGGCCCAAAATTGAATTTTAGGCCCAAAACCATACTTTATAGGCATAATAATGGAATTTTATGCAGAAATTTGCACATTTACGCCCCCAAATTGAATTTTTAGGCCCAAAATTACTAACTGTCAGTAGTTGGCTGAAATAGTGTAGTGATAAGGGAAAAGTGCAGCCCGCAAAAACTTAATTTATCATTTTCCCCTTACACTATTTTTATACCGTATAGTCTTTAACTGTAAGGGAAAAATGCATCCCGCAAACTCTATTTTGTTAAGAAGAAGTTCTGCTTTAAAACGTCTTTTGGCACGGTATAATGGCGATCACGAAACATTCTGCGATTTAAAGCACCAATATAAAAGCATTTTTCTAAAAACTTAGTTTTTTATATTTACTTGTTATAATATAAACGCATTAAATGTTGTCACTTGGCACGATATTCGCATTACGTCAAATGGGTTTCATTAGGCTTAAAACACGATTTTTTTCGATACAGTTTTAAAGCGGTGAAATTCGCCGCTGCAAAAGATCAATATTCCGCCTCGTTTAATCATTAATTAGTGGACAAAGGTGTGACTATTTACAATTTCAATTACGCACGAACATTTTTATTTTCGAGTATTTTATTTCAAAAAGAAAAAAAGAAAAGAAATTTCAAAAAATTTTTTTTCAATAAAATTGAAAGGTTAATGGTCGCGCTGTAGTGATCACATTTCCACTCAATTTAAAAAGGAAAAGGTTAAAGCGAACTAAAACGGATGAGTTTTCTTCTCTTTTGACAAAAAAATAGGTTGAAGCTATGACAACCGAACTCACGCGGTGTTCGAATAGCAAACGTTCCACGACCGACTCCACTAACATTCCCTCTATTACGGATCAAGCTAAAGCTCGTTTATCTCCATCCCCGACCACGGGCAAAGAGTTCTTTCGATTTCCACAACGACAGAGAAGAAAATCGAGCGAAAAAGATGAAATTGGAGAGAAATCAGTGGAAAACCGAACCAGCACCTGTGCCAGTAGCAGTACCAGTGCCAGTGCGAGTGCCAGTACGAGTCCACCGACCGCAGCACACCGAAAACCATCCGCCGATGCAGTCATTTCGAAACGGCTGAAAAGAGCATTTTCCGTTCACCATCAGGACAGCGAAGACGAGACGAAATCGCCATCATCCCCGAAACAAAAAGGAACGAAAAAGAACGAATTGAAAAAATTCGGACTCATCCAGCTGCCGAATCCGAACACGGCCGCCGATTTCTTCAAACAAAGAGCGTCGTTTCATTCGGACACATCGGGTTCGTGCGCCGCAGCGGCGGCTTCATCCGCGGCATCCACGTCGGGCTTGGGCGAGCAGGCTACGGGAATCATTTGTTCCAATTCAGATTTACGCTCCATTCTGACCACCACCGCGACGGGCAGACGTCCGGGAGATGTGAAGCGCGAGCGGATGAAGAATTACCGTTCTTTGTCGTTCGATTCGTCCGTTTTTCGCATCCCGCGCAAAGGAAGTAGTTCGGCGGAAACACCCGTTTGGTTTTCGTGGAATAACAAGTCGGGCGCGCGTGTCCAAGAAACGGGCGAAGGTAAACAGGCGGAAGAGAGGAAGAATGTCATTCAGATTCGTCTCACTTCCGAGTCGCCGGAAGATGACGTTTTGGATTCGTGTTCGAGCGGTTCGGAGAACTCGCCGAAAATGAGCAGCAAGGTGCAGGTGGTGATCGAAGATGTCAAGGAAACGGCGGGGATCCCGTGGGACGAGAGGAGCGTGGTGGACGTCAACGTTCTGGGAAATGCGATCGAGTCGTATCTGGGCGAGCGCCGCGCATCGGGAGACGAAGCGGTTGGTGGTGTTGGTGTTAAGGCGGGCGAGGAAAGCATTCAGGACGTGTCTTTGTGTTCGTCGTTGAAAAGCATGTTTGTTAAATAAAAGTGAAATTTAATATTCAATGTCTACTACCAATACCGATCATGTAATGCTGCGTGAATAAAATGATTTTTGTCTTCCATTGAGCAGTGAGAGTAGAATTTGAAAGAGAATTGATGGGAAAAGTCCTGGTTTGACTAAAATTAAAAATTACTTTTATTTAAATAATATATTTAGATTTTATTAGTTTTTAATAATTTCCAGCCGTTTCAAACGAGTTTAATACGCGTTTTTACTTCTTTTTACCTAATTTTTCACAGGGTTTTGTCTGTTTTTGCACTTTTTTACAAGATTTTGCCTGTTTTTGCACTTTTTTACAAGATTTTGCCTGTTTTTGCAGTATTTTGCCTGTTTTTGCAGTTTTTTGCAGGATTTCGATGTTTTAAATGTGTAAACACAAGGGAGCGGGTAAAATTCCAAAGCTTGCTAGTACAAGTTTAAAGCGGGACTCATTTACAAGCTCACTTGACGGTTTTAGTAGATTTTTTCATGTTTTAGACATTTTTAGTGGATTTTTCCATGTTTTTAGACGTCTTTACAGGATTTTTCCCATTTTTAGACATTTTTACAGGCTTTTGCTATGTTTTTAGACTTTTTTTAAACAGGATTTTCTGGATTTATTCTGCATTTTTTTTTCCCACCCGATTTATGACTTTTCGTTTGTTTTTCGAGACTGCGGCCTTTACCAGGAAATAAAATCGAAATAATAATAATAATAACAAATTAATAATACATCCAGATATTTAATTACGATATAAATAACAAGTTGAAAATATTACACTGCACTAATGACAACAGTGAAAATATTAAAAAGATTATTTTAAATGTTGTTTTTCCTTCGTTTTCTCCATAGATGAATGAGCTGCGAGCAGCAATGAACTACTTAATAACATATACGCTAAGTTATATCACCAGCAAAACATTAAAAAATATAAAATAAAAAACATAGGGAAATGATAACGTTAATTATAATAATATAATCACAATGTTATAAAAAAGTTTGTTCTTAACACGGAATTTCGGGCTACAAATGTCAAAAGAAACGAAATTTTGCTTTCTTAAGATTCGTTAATTCCTCTTGTTGAATTTCCGGAAGTTTTTCCTACGCCGGCCGTCGCCACCTGCTCCCCCGCCGCCGCCGTATCCGCCTCCACCGCCGCCACCTCCACCACCCCCGCCGCCGCCCATGTAACCACCTCCACCATAACCTCCAGCTTGAGCGAAGGAATTTGCTCCGCCCCAACCTTCGTAGTTGTCTTCGTAGAAATGTCCTGTGGGTCCTTCCATTGGAGGATATTCTAAATGGAAATTAAGTTTTGTTAGAATTGTAAATTTTTTTGAATTTGTCAATTTTTTGATGAATTTTGTTGAAATTTGTCAATTTTTTGATGAAATTTGTTGAAATTTGTCAATATTTTGATGAAATTTGTTAAAATTTGTCAATTTTTCGATAAAATTTATTGAATTTTGTCAATTTTTGGATGAAATTTGTTAAAATTTGTCAATTTTTGATGAAATTTGTTGAAATTTGTCAATTTTTGGATGAAATTTGTTGAATTTTGTCAATTTTTGGATGAAATTTGTTGAAATTTGTCAATTTTTGGATGAAATTTGTTGAAATTTGTCAATTTTTAGATGAAATTTGTTGAAATTTGTCAAGTTTTCACTGTATTTTGTCAGTTTTTAGATAATTTCTGTCAAATTTTGACGAATTTTGTCAAATTTTAGTGTTTTGCAAATTTCCACAAAATATTAACGTCACAAAAGCTTACTCCCCAATTAAAAAGAAAAATATCTTACCCATAGGTGCATCGTATCGACGAGGAGCTTTTGGCGGTGGCATCTGATAATCGCCGCCTCCGAAATCGTCAAACGGCCCACCCAAAAACCTTCTCTTATTCCCGCGCCTAAAATTTCCGCTGTTTCCACCGCCGCGTCCACCTCCGCGCATCATTGGTTTAGACAAAAGTTGCTGAATCGCAGCCAAAGCCGCTGCACCTTGGTCACGTCTATTCAAAACAAAACAATTAATTCCCAACTCGCAATTTCTAAATCCAAACGTCTCGATTTCACCTTTCACCACCATCTCGCGATCCCCCACGGCCGTAATTCTGGTACCCGTACTGCCTCGCTTGACGGTGCTGCCGATTGTATCTCTCGTTGTTTCTGTTGTAATTACCACCGCGGTAACCCTGAGATGAATTGGAACGTCGAACCTTTTTGCGGTTGTCTACTGTCGATTTCTTACCTGCAATTAACACAATAAACCATTTTAAAATATTCAAAATCACTTAAAATTGTTTGTGTTTAACCTAAATCAGATATTTGCTGTTTCGATCGAGCCTTTAGCAGGCGATTGGCGCGATCTTTCGATTTATCGTTCATAGTATTGCCTGAATAAATAAAAAAATCAATAAAAATCAAGAGAAATCAAGAGAAATCATTAAAAAATCAAGAAAAATCGAGAAAAATCAATAAAAATTAAGAGAAATCAATAAAAATCAAGAGAAATCATAAAAAAATCAATAAAAATCGAGAAAAATCAATAAAAATTAAGAGAAATCAATAAAAATCAAGAGAAATCATAAAAAAATCAATAAAAATCGAGAAAAATCAATAAAAATCAAGAGAAATCAATAAAAATCGAGAAAAATCAATAAAAATTAAGAGAAATCAATAAAAATCAAGAGAAATCATTAAAAAATCAATAAAAATCGAGAAAAATCAATAAAAATTAAGAGAAATCAATAAAAATCAAGAGAAATCATTAAAAAATCGAAAAAAATCAATAAAAATTAAGAGAAATCAATAAAAATCAAGAGAAATCATTAAAAAAATCAAGAGAAATCAATAAAAATCGAGAGAAAATTAAAAAATTAATAAAAAGTGCAGATTTAAATCGATTTCTTACCAAGTTTTCGAATTATGATTTTAGCCGAAACTTCCCCATCTTCAATTTTGATATCCTGGTATTTGGTGAGATATTCATCTAATTTCTCCGCATCATTGAATTCGATGTAGCAATACCTAAAAAAGCAAGAAAACTAAATCAAACCTCTATTTAAGCAATGCCAATTCAACTAAACTAATTTTTTTTTCTTTTTTAAAATCTCATTTAATCATTTAAATCTCATATTAATCTAAAAAATAAAAAATAAAAAAAATAAAACAGAAATAAAATAATGAAAAATAAAACAAAAAAAAAATTTAAATTCGGTCAAGACAGGGATAAGTAATCAAATGGCATTCAGGGTCATTTATCTCCTTAAAATCCCCTTCTTTTCAATTCCAATAATTTCTATATATCATATTATATATAAATATATATATATAAATATATACATTTTGAAATTTTCAAACAATTCCAAAAATTTCCATGCAAATTTGAATTATCCGACGTTCTGACTGTTTCCATCGCGTGAAAAAAACAATTCCACAAAGTATAACATCTTCTAAACAAATATATATAAAAATATACTCATTATACATCACCAACCATCATCTAATATCATTATATCCATATATAATAATCACAACAAACAAATGAGAAGAATATTATCATCTTGTTTGCGCTACACAAACGAACGAAAAAGAAAACGAAAAATCATCATCGCCAGAAATCAAAATGTCCGCCACAAACAGCAGCAAAATCCAAACCCGGTCTCGCCCGATAAACAAGCGAACCGGGCTCAATTTTTCAAACAAATATTTTCTCTCTGGTATTCAATTTACCCTTTATTCTTCCCTGGCTCAGCCAAGGGAAGAACGATGTCTTGAGCCTCAGCAAATATGGCCGCGAGCAATTCCTTGGTGGCTGACTTAGGAATGTTGGCGACGAATAGCGACCGCAAAGATGGATCTGCGGGGAGAAGTCAGACGCAAACAACAAGTCGGTTCATGTCGTCGCACGAGGAAGCGCGAGGAAACTAACTGCCGAGGGCCGCCATTTTGTCGCCGCTACTAAGGCGGCGAGGTGTGGGCGGCCCGTTAGGCACTCTTTCTTCATTTCCTCTCTTCCATATTCATCCGAGCGATTAAATCAAATAGAAAGATTTTCAAGAAACAAAATTATTTCTCTCTTTGCAACTTTTTTAATTTTTTTTAATTTTTATATTTTTTTTCAAAGGGAGCAAAATGTGCTCTTGTTGTGTTGGGGACGGGTGGGGGTGGGGAAGGTTTTTTGCGGGGCTTTTTGGGGCTTTCTTTGGCTCTTGTTAGGGGTTTAAGGCCCCATCACCTGAAAGACTAGGTACAATGTGATGGGTAATTTTTTTGTTTGTTTGTTTGTTGGGTGGGTGGGTGAAGGGTGGGGAACATACCTTGTTCGTTCATTGAATTCAGTTGGGTGCGCAGTTGACGTAATGTCACTGCTTCTTGGTGCATTATGTTGTGAGCTGGAAATTGGAAGAGATTTTGCTATTAATTTTTTGCAGTTTGTTTGGGTTTTTTTTTGGAATTATTAAGTGATTATTGTTATATATTTTTTTTTTTAGAAAAGAATGGAACCAGATTTTTTGTCCAGTAGCCAGCAGCTGTAGTTGTTTGTGATGTCGTTGCCTCGCGGGACTTCGAGGCCGCGGAGTTTGTCCAGAGCGACGTAGGCGTCCCAGCTTTTTGAGAAGTACATAGTGACGTAACTGGAAAATAAAATTAAAAATTATCGTTTTTTTTTTTACTGAATTTATCTATTTTTTCATCCAATTTATCGTTTTTTCACGAACATTATCGCTTTTTCCATAAAAATTATCGTTTTTTTCACGAAAATTATCTATTTTTCATAAAAATTATCACTTTTTCCATAAAAATTATCGTTTTTTCCATAAAAATTATCTATTTTTCATAAAAATTATCTATTTTTCATAAAAATTATCTATTTTTCATAAAAATTATCTATTTTTCATAAAAATTATCTATTTTTCATAAAAATTATCTATTTTTCATAAAAATTATCTATTTTTCATAAAAATTATCAATTTTTCCATAAAAATTATTGTTTTTTTCATGAAATTTATCGTTTTTCATTAAAATTATCTACTTTTCATAAAAATTATCACTTTTTCCATAAAAATTATCGTTTTTTTCATGAAAATTATCGTTTTTCATTAAAATTATCTATTTTTCATGAAAATTATCGTTTTTAACACAAAAATTATCGTTTTTTTCATTAAAATTATCGTTTTTTCATTAAAATTATCTATTCTGTCACTAAGAAATGAGCTTTTAAGCCACTGTAACGGTTCCCTTAAGAAGCCCAACTCCAAAATTAATTTCTCCATACCCCTTTTTAGTATCATCATCTTGAAAAAATCGGGTCTCGAAAGAATTGCACTTTAAGAGAGGCAGTTTCAACTCCGTCAACCCAAAATCAGCGTATGTTATATATCCGATAACAACCACGATGTAAGTTTTAGCCTTTTCATCTACATTAAAAAAAAATAAACAAAATAAAATAAACAAAATATATGTATATATTCGAATATAATTACCTAATTCAATTTGGGGTTTAGCCGATTTCTCCTCTTCTCCCGTTTTCTCCGTTTCGTCACCAGTCTCCTCCACATTGTTAGTGCTCTGATCCTGGTCGTCGTTCGCTTTAGCGCTCCCGTTCTCGACCGTTTCGTCCCCTTCCGATTTCGCATCGTTTTGCAGCATCGACACTGCAATTTACACCGATTTCACATTTAAAAAAATAAATTAAAAATGTCAAAAATGTCAAAAATCACCTTCGGAAGTGTCTTCGTCTTTCGCCAGGTCTTCGGTCTCGCTTTTGCAATCCATAACGACATCATCAGATAGCAATTTCTCTTCCTCTTCTTTCGTCAGTTCTTTGGTATTGATCGCGTCGTCAGCGGTCGCGGATTGCGACGTTTCATCGGCCACGCCTTCCGCACGAGCCTTGTTTCGTGTTTGCGGCATTTCGTCCTGTAAAAACGCATCCAAGTTCAATCAAGTCGAAAGAAAATCGAGAAATAAAAATTTAAAAAATTTAAAAAATTCAATTTTTTTTTTTAAAAAAAAATTTCAATTTTCGTTGATTATGAGAAAATATTAAAATGGAAGCGGATTTATCCGCTGCAACCACCAACAGTGCGAGAATGTGTTTTTTTTTAGTCGTGTGGAGAGTTTTAAGTGATCGACACTGAGATCTGTTATTACCGCCATTTTGTCCTTTTCGCTTTTAAGCCTTTTGCAGCAGAAATTCTTCGCGGTTGAAACGGAAAGCTTGCTTTAAGCAAGTGTTCAAATCAAAATGGCACTGTTAAAATATCGAGGTAAGGTGGTACGTAGGTAAGTATTTAAGAAATAAAACGAAATTCGAGACATCTGCAGCAATGATTTTTACCTTTCCTTGTCCAACGATGAAACCACACGTATAGTTTGGTAAAGCCCGACGTCATAGGTTAGTATTTAAAAAAAGAAAAAAATTATTTTTAATCGATTGCAATTAAAATTCGATTTCAATTTATAATTTTATTTATTCATTCTGTGTATTTATTCTCTGTAATATTAAAATAACTCTTAAAAACGCTTTGCCTTGTGCTTAGTTTGTAGACCGTGGTAAAGAAAATGCTTTAAAATCCACCGCTACGCGGCGATTTGGCCGGGAAATTCAACAACTGTAATCCGTAACACGAAACGATGCGCTTAGCTCGTATAAAACACGAAAATTAATGCAAATAATGGAAATAAATAAAATTTAATAAAGATAGAAATTATACACGACCTCCGAGATATACAAAATAATCAATTTGCAATGTAATAACACTAGCTGCATTCAAAAACTAACATATTTTGTGCTTTTACTTCAATTTTAAACCAAAAATGACATCATCTCCTGTTTAAACCCATGTTAAAACTTAAAATACACTTAAAACTAAAATTGTTATTTTAATTTTTGAATGCAGCCAGTGGAAACAATCGTATTCTTAATTCGGTAACAATAAGTGGAGTTGTGTATTTTGTCACCAGCTGGCGCGGTTATCACTCAAGTGGTAACGTTTGGAAGCGAAGCTGGTGGAAACACAAACAGGATTTGTAATCGTAATAAAAGTTAGACATTAAAAGATTAAAAATAGAACGGTAATTCGAGTACGCGAGCACTCGTTAAATTAAATTATAAATTATAAATTGATCGGATGATGTTTGAGACGGTTTTTTTTTTAACTTTTATTGACGAAAAAACAATTTGGAATAAATAAAATAAAATAAAAATTATTCGTGTTTGTTGAATGAGTCAGAAAATATGCGCTGTTGTTTTAAATTTAATATTTATCAGATTAAGTGACGAATCTGACGATGTGCAGACGACAGAACGAGATAAATAATGATGTCATATGTACGAGGGCACGTGACGCGTCAGCGCATCCGGGAACTCGATGGCCGTGACCACCATCTTGGAGAGAAGGCCTTATCCTCGTCGTGCTTAAGCCGCCCTTTAAAACGGAGGGTTGGCTGCGGCGAAATTAATTGTGAAACCCGAACGGTGACGAAGTCATGATTATCAAGTTGTAGCTTCAATCCCTACACGTTTTCTTGATAGTTTGGTGACGGTTTGCGGGCCAACAACTACACGTAATCATGAACAGCTGATTAGGCCTAACAACTGTGTACCCGCGGCCCCAGAAATTTCTTACTTTTCGCGGCTGGCAGTCTAAAAGTTGAAAGTACTAACACTTGGAAATTCTTCATGAATCATCAGCTTTCAAAGGTAAACCAAAAAAAAATATTTTACCCATCGAAAAAAATGCAATTTTTGATTTCCTTTTCACTTTTCGTTGCAACTTTTTCATTTTCTTGATGTTTTTTGATGAGTTTTTGGTTCTTTTTTATTTATTTAATTTATTTTAAATGTTTTTGATGATTTTTTGATAGTTTATGATGATTTTTTGGTAGTTTTTGATGATTTTTTGATAATTTTTTGATGATTTTTGATGATTTTTTGGTTTTTTTTTTGTTGTGTTTTTTGATGTTTTTTGATGTTTTTTGATGTTTTTTGATGTTTTTTGAAGTTTTTTGATGTTTTTGGTGTTTTTTGATGTTCTTTGTTTTCTTTTGAAGTTTTTTGAAGTTTTTTGATGTTTTTTTTGATGATTTTTGATGTTTTTTGATGTTTTTTGATGTTTTTTGATGTTTTTTGATGTTTTTTTGATGTTTTTTTGATATTTTTTTGATGATTTTTAATGATTTTTAATTTTTTTTCGAGTTTTTTAATTTTTTAAAAAAATTTTTGGTGTTTAATTTAATTTTTTTTTAATTTTAATTTTTCCAGATATAAAAACAAATAAAAACCTCCCCCACAAACGATGCATTTTCGGGAAACCTCTTCACGTCCAGATCAAGACGTGATGCCACCAGCCATGATGGATTTATACATTGAAACGCTGACAGGAACCGCTTTTGAAGTTCGAGTGTCACCTTTCGAGACCATTCTGTCGGTTAAGAGTAAAATTCAGAGAATGGAAGGTAACCAAACACGATTCCAAACCGATACACACATTTTCTAACCTTTTCAAACAATTTATTCCTTTTCCATCCATTCTTCGCAAACCGTGTGACACACTTAAGCATATAAGGATCAGTCAAGATCAGCTGACCTTGTAGAAAACGCCTCACCCTCGATTAATCCTTGTGGAAAGAGATTTGCTTCCTGAACAAGGCTAACCTCAAAAAAATTTTTTTTTTTTTTTTTTTAAAAATTAAAATTTAAAAAAAAAAAAAAAAAAAATGTTGACGTCATGACGTCATTCGTGGAAAATAGTTCATTGGCATTTGAAGAATCCAATGCATTTATTAACGGGGAAAACGAGAAAATTGGGAACACAATTGGGACTTGCGAAAGATTAATTTTCCGATTGAATGTAAACAAGTTGCGAAATTGTTTTCCCCCGTTTAACCGTCTAAGGATCGAGCAAATCCTCTTTTATTATGTCTAATAAGAAGGATTTGGGTCTAACTAAATTTATTTTTTTTATCTGCAAGGATGTTTGTTACGTAATCGAAGGGAAAGGAAATGTGAAAATGAATTTATTTATTTTATTTTTTATCTGTGTATATGTAATAATAGTTTTAAGTGGTAATTAACCTGGATTTATATTTTGAAGGTATACCTGCATCGCAACAACATCTGATTTGGCAGTCTAAGGAATTAGAAAATGAAAATTGCTTGCGTGATTATTGCATTACTGATGGTTCGACGCTGAAATTGGTGTTGGCTATGCGAGGTGGGCCGATTAATACACGCCGGATTCCAATTGAAGATCCCACTTGGAGGGAAATGATGGAATACATGGAGGCTAATCGGTAGATGATGGGTTTGGATGGAGAAAAGTCAAATTTTGATGGTTTTTTGGTTGTTAATGGGTTAAAAGTTTGGTTTTTGGGGGTTTTGGTCGGTTTTTTGGAGTTTTATTGGGGTTTTGGTCGGTTTTTTGGAGTTTTATTTGGTTTTTGGAGTTTTTATTTGGTTTTTTGAAGTTTTATTTGATTTTTTGGTTTTTTTTTTTAGGTTTTATTTGGTTATTTGCGGTTTTATTTGGGTTTTTGAAGTTTTATTTGGTTTTTTGAGGTTTTACTTGGGTTTTTGAGAATTTATTTGTTTTTTTGGGTTTTTGAGGTTTTATTTGGTTTTTTGGGGTTTTACTTGGTTTTTTTTGAGGTTTTACTAGTTTTTTGGGGTTTTACTTGGGCTTTTGAGGATTTATTTGGTTTTTTTTGGGTTTTTGAGGTTTTATTTGGTTTTTTGAGGTTTTACTTGGTTTTTTTTTAGGTTTTACTTGTTTTTTGGGGTTTTATTTGGTTTTTTAGGGTTTTGCTTGGTTTTTTTTTAGGTTTTATTTGTTTTTTGGGGTTTTATTTGGGTTTTTGAGGTTTTATTTGTTTTTTTTGGGGGTTTTATTTGGTTTTTTGGGGTTTTGTTTGGGAAAATTGAATTTTAAATATTGGGCAAGGTTTGTTTTATGGGATTGGGATGTTATTGGGGTGTTTGGAGAATAAAACAAGGTTTTTTGGGTTTTTTTTTTTAAATTTTTAAATGGGAGAAATTGTGCTGAATGCAAATGGATCTAAATTGGGACTTTTGTTCCTGACCTTGGTACATGGTAATGTAACTTCCTATTATCCATGAAAGCGCCAGTGAATTGGTAAATTGCTATTTAATCGTGGAAAAAAATGTTCTATTTATATAACAGTGATTTTTACGGATTTTTATTATTTCTATGACGTTGAATGAGTGCAGGGCGGATGTGGGAGGGGGGCATGGTCATCCCCTTGAACAATGGAAGAATTCAGATTTAAGAATAAAAATTTATTTTTTGAAAAAAAGATTTTTTTGAATCAAAAATTTATTTTTTGGAAAAAAGATTTTTTTGGATCAAAAATTTACTTTTGGGACCCAAAAATACAAAAAAAATTTACTTTTTGCACCAAAAAAGGAAAAAAAAAAAATTTTTTGACCAAAAAATAGACTTTTTGGACCAAAAATTCACATTTTGGACCAAAAATTCACATTTTGGACCAAAAATTCACATTTTGGACCAAAAATTCACATTTTGGACCAAAAATTCACATTTTGGAGCAAAAATTCACATTTTGGACCAAAAATTCACATTTGGTACCAAAAATTCACATTTTGGACCAAAAATTCATTTTTTTTTAAATATTAAAAACGATCAATTTTGGGCCAAAATCATTTGTGTGAAAAATTGAACCAAAATGGCCACCCCCTTGTACGTTTTCTGGATCTGCACCAAACGAGCGAGAACATTTTTTACTGATAAATTTGAGTTTTCTCCATTTTTTTTTAAAAGAAAAAAGTCAAAATTTGAATACTTTATTGATTTTTTTCTTGATTTTTCTTAATTTTTGAATTTTAAACACATCTAGGGAAGAAATTTGGGAAAAATTACCAGGTGGACGACAAGTAACACTACTAGTATTTCGAGACGGCGACCAAATAAATTTTTTTCGTGTGATTGACCGCGGCGATGGAACCCTCTCACCGCTCACCGAATCGCTAAGCGCCAGTTCGATGAGGGCCCTGAATGAAGAGGACACTGAAGATGTTGCCGCTCAGGAACGGGTGCTTGAAAACGCAGTCACCTTGCAAAAAATGCACGCTTTGCGAACCAAAATGGACGCTCTTAACCTGAAAAAGAAAGTAAGACACAAAAATAAATTAATTTATTAATTTAATTTAATTTAATTTAATTTTTTTTAGCCGAAAAAATTACGAAACGCAACTTGTCAACGTCCGACGTCTCGTTCGTCAACGAACCATCACGTGCTGGCGGTCAAGCCGAAAATCCACAGCGGCAGCTTCTCCCTGAACAAACACGCGCGACTGCCCCCGGTCGCGGCGCCGCAGACGCGAGATTTGTCGGGCTCGAGCTCCTCGCTGGACGAACCGTCCGAACCGAGCGCGAGGTCCCCGCTGCCCCCGACGAAGGACGCCGAGAGCGCCGACGCGGCGGAATCCGAACCACCAAAGAGGCGACAACTGCCCGGCATGTCGTACGCCACGCTCGAAGCGTTTCGCCGCTCGATGGTGCAGCTGCAGCCGAACGTGGCGTCCACGAGCCACGCGCCCGACATGGAACAGTCCGAACCGGTCATAACTGCCATAACGACGGCGACCGGCGCGAAGCCGAAGACGGTGGTCGTGCCGCGCGTCAACCGAACCGTGTCCGGGAAGCGGAAAGTTCTGTACGCCGGACGCCGCCTGGAGTCGCTGGACCCGAGCGAGGTGCAGCACACGCTGGCCAAGATCGACCCGCGCATCTCGATCGGTCGCAACCCGAGCGGCGGGAGTCGCGGGCGGCGCGAACGCCTGCTGAGCAGCAGCGTGGCGCTGCAGAGCCGGCTCGAGCTGCACCCGATGGAGAAGCTGATGGAGGTGCGGCCGAACACTTCGCCGGAGAAGTGGGAGCGGAGTTTGTCGGACGTGAGTGTCCGGTCGGCGTTGTCGTCGAAAGACTTGTGCTGTGATCTGTTGAGTCGCGCGTCGAGGCTGACGGCGCAGGGGAGAACTATAGTGGCGGCGGCGAGCGGGGTCGGGTGCGAGAAGGAGAAGAAGACGGTGGAGGAGGCGGTCGTGGATTTTGGGTCGGACGATTCGGAGTTTGAGGCCAGTGCGGGTGATTGTAAGCGTGAAATGGATTTGGTTAAGTCGTTGCTGGCCTCGTCTAAGGATGAGACGAACGGTGGGTTTGTAAGAGATTTTTTTGGCGGGTGAGAAGTGTGCATTGATTTGTTTTTGGGTTTTTCTTTTGGGTTGTTTTAGGTGTCGGACGAAAGTTGTCGTTGGAGGAGAAAAAAGCTGTTGCTCACGAGATATCATTAAAGGTAAAGGGGAGTGGGTAGAGGGAGTGGGTTTTGGTTGGTGGGGTTTGTGGGTGGGTGGGTCGTGGGGGGTTTTGGGTTTTTGGGGGTGAGGATTTGGTTTTTGGGGATTAGGATTTGGTTTTTGGGGGTGAGGATTTGGTTTTTGTCTTCAATTTGGTTTTTGAAATTGAAGATTTGATTTTCGTGTCTACAATTTTGAATATTATGCTCTAAATGTTTGATTTTTGTCTAAAAATTTGATTTTGGTTTAGAAATTAGATTTTCTCGTCTAAACTTACATTTTTGGTCTAAGACTTACATATTTGGTCTAAAACTTACATTTTTGGTCCAAAACTTAAATTTCTGGTTTCAAAAATTAAATTTGTGGTTTAAAAATTAGATTTTCTTGTCCAAAAATGAGATCATCTTGTCTAAAACTGAAATTTTTGATCTAAAACTGAAATTTTTGATCTAAAACTGAAATTTTTGATCTAAAACTGAAATTTTTGATCTAAAACTGAAATTTTTGATCTAAAACTGAAATTTTTGATCTAAAACTGAAATTTTTGATCTAAAACTGAAATTTTTGATCTAAAACTGAAATTTTTGATCTAAAACTGAAATTTTTGATCTAAAACTGAAATTTTTGGTGTCAAAACTTAAACTTTTGGTCTAAAACTTAAACTTTTGGTCTAAAACTTAAATTTTTGGTCTAAAACTTAAATTTTTGGTCTAAAACTTAAATTTTTGGTCTAAAACTTAAATTTTTGGTCCCAAAACTGAAATTTTTGGTTCCAAAACTGAAATTTTTGGTCCCAAAACTGAAATTTTTGGTCCCAAAACTGAAATTTTTGGTTTAAAACGGAAATTTTTGGTCTAAAACGGAAATTTTTGGTCTAAAACTTACATTTTTGATCCCAAAACTTAAATTTTTGGTCCCAAAACTTAAATTTTTGGTCCCAAAACTTAAATTTTTGGTCCCAAAACTTAAATTTTTGGTCCCAAAACTTAAATGTTTGGTCCTAGAACTTTTTGACTACAGATTCAGTTTTTGGTCTAAAAATTGAATATTTGAGCTTAAAAATTAGACACCGTTCTAAAAATTTGATTTGTGTATCCAAGCGTCACTTTTATATTAAAAATATATCTCTCTTGTCACAGGGTCGATTCCGCCCTAAATTTACATATTTTTAGCAAAAAATCCGAATTCTTTCTAACGATGTTTTCTAATTCCTTGTAGGCAACTCAATTATTATTACGATTATCACCAAGTCGTACTAGTAAACTTAGTTCCTCTGCTCACAAACTTCCACCAGTAAATGTGCCCAAAAAGTTGGATCCGATTCCTGCGAGATGTCTAGTTTGTAGAAAGAAGATCGGATTGGCCACGACTTACACTTGCAGGTACAAAATGCCCCCCCTCCCAAAAAAATTAAATCAAATTAAATTAAATTAAATTAAAATTATATTTGCAGGTGCGGAAGAAATTTCTGTGCGACGCATCGGTACGCTGAAACACATGATTGTACTTTCGATTACAAAACCGAGGGAAGACGACTTTTGGAACAAGCTAACCCTTTGGTTGCTGCTCCAAAATTACCAAAAATTTAAAAAAAATTAAAAAAATTAAAAAATTAATTTAAAAAAGTAAAAAAAAAAAAAAAAAAAGAATTCGTGAGTAATGCGAATTATTTAGATTTTAGTTTGTATATATATATATATATTTTGTCTTGAATTGGGAGTGAGATTATTTTATTTTTTTAATTGTAAGCTTTTGTGTAATTGGAAAGGAACGTTTTAAAACTTAAGTGATGTTTACGTTTCAGTTGATTATTGTGGAATTTTGTCATTGGAAAATGTTCCGGTTTTGGAAAAAATGAAAATTTGTTGAAAAGTTGAAATTGTCGAACAAAAGTTGTGTAATTTGGCCGATTTTGATTTTCCGTGTTTTTAATTGATTTTAAAATTGTTTTACGCTCGATTTACAGACAGACAATCTGCACTTATTTTTTGTATCGATGAAAGAAAGTATTTTATGAATGAAGATTTTTAAAACAAAAAAAAATTGAAAAAAATTGTGAATATCAAACGACTAGAATGTAAAATTGCACTGTATGCTCACTACAAATAAAATAATGGTGCTCTATATCTTGGTTTATTCAATTAAAAACGATTTTTTGTAATTAATTTATTTTTTCTACTCAAACGGCCGTTATGACTCCTTCAACTTACAGGATTAGCAGACACCGACGGTAGCGCCTACGATGCCCGACACTATGACCCAGGCCATTTATTGATACATTTTGGTAAGTACAAACCATTTATTGATGCATTTTGGTATACACAAACCATTTTTGATGCATTTTGGTAAGTACAAGCTATTTATTGGTGCATCTTGGTATACACAAACCATTTTTGTTGCATTTTGGTTCGTGCAAGCCTTAGGGATTAGGATTTTGAGTGTAAAAATCCATTTATTAGCCGAAATTTAGCTAAAACTCTAACAATTCATAAAAAATTCATCAGTTTGAAATATTTATTTGTCAAATTCAAAATTCTCTGCCACTGACTGTGAGTTGCAGTGTCACTCTGTTGGGAGCAACTGTTATTAAATATATCTGAGGAGCTCCAACCAATAGTGATGCTTTACTGTCGCCATAGCAACAGTCACGTGCTTGTTTTCGTTCCATTTCACAGGTCGTTTTCATCCAAAGCGCTTCGATCTCGGCTTCGATGCTGTTTTCGTGTTTAATTCGGGTTTGATTTCCAAAAGGTTGATTAGTTTCATAAACCGGGATTAACATTTCCGCCAATTTCTCAGCAAGTTTGTATTTCTTTGAAAAATGATCCATTTATTTTCTTTCATATCGGTATGTTCTTTTGCTATTGTTTGGCGTCATTTTAGGCTTACGATAGGCCTAGTTCGAAATGTATTTTCTTCTGTATTTCTTCAGTTATGTGGCGGTTGAGTATTTATTTGGCAAGAACATTATTTGATGCAGCTTTTGGAGCTATTTTCTTTTTTCCATTCGTTTTTGGTCGTATAAGAATTCTATTGATGCCTAACCAAGGAAGTGGATTTCAATTGCATTTTGATTCATGGTTTGGTTTTTGTCCAATATTGGCTTATGATAGTAGAATTTAACGTTTTTCTTTCTTTTATTCCTGGTGTTTGTCTATTATTCTATTCTCTCTAAAAATGTATTCTAACAACCCCAGTTAGTTCAATTTTTTCTGATCTACCAAGCAATGGAATGGAATGGATTCCATTTTAGGTCTAATCTGAATCTAAATTGAAATTAACTATAAGAGTGCATGCATTTGCAAATGTGACATTGAGTATTTTCCTCCCCACCGCTAACCAGATCTCTTATTCCTATATATTATATTATCTCTTAGTATCAGCTCTTCTGTGTATTTATGATTTGAACATTGACTTTTAAAAATGTTAAAAGGAATTTAAAGTAAATCCTTAACGGTGATACAGAGATACACAAGAGAGAATTTATTATCGAATATAAGTGGCAAACAGCAGAAAAGACTGAATTGAAAAGAATTGAAAATTATTTCAACAATTCTTCTACATCCTTTCGCACTTGTTGTTATAGCTCCTGAGCACACAGCCCTTGTTGGGATTTGCCAATCTACAGTACAAATTTTTTGTACCATTTGCTCAATGTTGTAATTATCCACTGGCCTGATGGGTCCTTTGTGGGACGCTGGCGTTAGGCCTATCTCCTTCTTTCTCCTGCTCAAACATGCCGGAGATCTCCTTCTCCACGTCTTATTTTTTTCTGCAAAAAAAGAACTGTCTTCCTAACTCATTAATTACTTGTGACTTTGCTTCTCTTTTTTGAATTCACTTTTCACCAATTTCTTATTGCAATGCCTGAAAATGTGTTGGGTTGTAGCCTTTCTGCAGCACAAACAATGAGTAGTTGCTGCAAATCATCCTACTTCTCTAAAAAAGAAAAAGAAAAACCGATTTTAGACATTAAAGGGAACTGGCATCATTACGTTCCAGGTTTTGTGACCATTGTGTTACATTGAACCTATCTACAAGTGAATTTGGGCGCATTAATGCATTAATATTGTGACTGGTGTGGGTGGACCTGAGCAAACCAACCTAGATAAATATAATTAATTAAATATAAACAAAGATGATACAAAGATTCTTTACGCTTACTTTTGGCACAGCTTGAAAAACAGTAAACCAAATGCAGCTGCTGCTAAAACCCAACTTCCTTTGTTGGCTACGCCATAGCGTAATTTATTTCCCTTCTGATTTCGAAATTGGAAATCTTCATCTAAAATTATGCGGTCTTGCGAAGGAGTCCATTTGTGGAACGCATCTGAGTCCTCTTCTGTGGTCTCGTCTGCTAAAACCCAAAATAATGCTATAGCCCACCGGTTTTGTCTCATTCGATTAAAATGAGCCTGAATGGAGCGGCCGCTAGGATGCCCACCATACTAAATATTTGCATGTGATTATAATTTTTATAATTTTTTACAAAAATCTGTCTTGTTACGTAACGGTCGCTGTAGCGATCCCAATCGGCACATGATCTCGGTTTAGCATCTCCGTAGTTCCAAATGTGATCGTCTTCGGCCACTCAAAATATTAGTAAAGGCAGGGCCAACACACGCTTTTTGCAACGTCATCGTAATCCTCGAGTAACCGTAGAAATAGCATGCTAAAGATGAAGTTGATTAGACCCCAAAATATAGAATAAAAACAAGGCTGAAAACAACCATTTCCAAGAACTGTTGTCTCTCTTCACGTCCATTAATTATATTCCTGTTTTTTAGTTATCGACCAGTTTCAAAAAAAATTTCAAAGAACTGTTGTTTCTTCTATCCTTATTTGGCAACTTCTGACTTGTACGATATTTGTAAAGGTATAATAGTACTATTATGGAAGCGGTAAACAAGATCAGCTGATGTTGATCAATTTCAACACAGCAAACCTTCTAGGGCAATCCGAGGTTGGGCTGCGTGGCAATGCAGACCAACATGGCGCTCATCCAAGAGTGCCTTTTTATTGGCTTAATCCTACTTAGGGGCCATGAGTTTCTTACACTCATTGTACGCCCTATAGAGTCGATAACTACAAAAGTAAATATTAAAACATTTGTCTCCATTTAAAAAAAAAAATTTTCTTTAGTAGCCCGAGCACGTCATTCTATGTTTTCTATGTTTTCTATAAAGATAACCCAAACCCAGGATAATAAAAATCGCTGCGATTGCCCAGATCGCAGATACGCATATAGGCGGGTCTATTGTCGTTTCGGTTCTCTCCGAAGTCGTCGTTCTATTCATGAATTTAGAATTTTTGAATATTTTCAATTATTTTTAGAACTTTTAATTTTCTTGTGTTTTTGAACACTTTTGAATTTTGAAATTTTTTTATCAACAATGTGATGCGCGAGTCACAGTAGCGGCCTATTTGTTAGAAGTTAAGCAAAAACGGCGCTCCGACTATTTTATTACGGTTCAGTCATCAAATCTGCATTTCATTTTAATCCAATCTTGCAATTTGAATGCGCCAAGTATGTAAGAGAAAAAGACCTAATTCACAGAAAGGGCCAAGTAAGAGAAAAAGCAATGGCCCAACAACAATTAGCCTTCAAACGGACCTTAACAATTTATTATAAAAACGAAAAATAAACTATAAAACCTGAAGACAGCCCCACAACAGCGAAGCAGTCGGCGTCTATTACGCTCATCATATTGATAAAAACACTTGAATTAACCAAACCTAAACTCGGTATTAACGCCTTTAACAACAATAATCTTCCTCCAGTAAACACTGCACAAAAATGTAGAATTTAGAATTCGCGGTTGGGATTTTTCCTTCAAATTAACTTAATTATGTTTGTGGGTCTAGGGACTGCAAAACGAAAGAATTCTACGCGCCAGGGTAGAAAGATTCACTCAAAATCAGAATCTTTTCCACAATCTTACGAAAAGTGATTGATTCCCGAATCTAATCCTCTTGTGTCGGTAATGGTCGAGAATTATTCTGTCTACTTGAAACGTTGGCAGATTGTAGAATTGAATCCGTTCAAATTGCTTTATGAGATCAGCAATCGAACAATCTTTAAACTGAAAAATAAATTTTTAATAAATAAAAAAAATGAAATCTTTTTAGACTAACTCACTTGATTAGTAGTAACTAATCGTTCCCAGCGAGCTAATTGAACCGCTCTGTTAAATGTGCGCATTCGATATGCTGCGGTGAGGATAGTTGAATTATCGCCATCGTTAAATACGTGTGGCGGATTTCCAAAATAAAACCTAATAAATAAATGAAGAGAATTAAAATCTTTATTTTCTTAATATTTTCATTTAATACTTGTAAATTTTGTAGATCACAACTGTTGTGACTGCTGTTTGTAGAACTAGACCGAAATCGATGGTAAGTTTATACCACGAAAGTTCTATTATCGGCTGGGAAAGCCAGGATGGCCACCACCACATCGTAAATACTGAGAATGTTGTAATTATCCACTGGCCTGATGGGTCTTTTGCGGGACGCTGGCGTTTGGCCTATCTCCTTCTCTTTTCTCCTGCTCAAACATGCCGGGGATCTCTTTCTCCACGTCGTATTTTTTCTGCAAAAAAAGAACTGTCTTCCTAACTCATTAATTAATTATGACTTTGCCTCTCTTTTTTCAAATTGTTTTTCAATTGTTTGTTTTCTTGTTGCAATGACTGAAAATGTGTTGGGCTGTAACCTTTCTGCAGCACAAACAATGAGTAGTTGCTGCAAATCATCCTACTTCTCTAAAAAAGAAAAAAAAAAAAAGATTTAAGACATTAAAGGGAACTGGCATCATTACGTTCTAGGTTTTGTGACCATTGTGTTACATTGAACCTATCTAGGCATTAATGCATTAATATTGTGACTGGTATGGGTGGACCTGAGCAAACCAACCTATATATAAATATAATTAATTAAATATGAACAAAGATGATACAAAGATTCTTTACGCTTACTTTTGGCACAGCTTGAGAACAGCAAACCAAATGCAGCTCCTGCTAAAAAATAAATATTAAATATTTGCGTGGCAATGCAGACCAACATGGCGCTCATCCATGAGTGCCTTTTTATTGGCTTAATTTAATTAGCATTGGTGACAACACTGTGCCGTGATTTGGCGTCGAAATAACAATTCTAAAAATTATTAAAAATTAATAAAATAAGAAAAAAGCTTGAACGGGAGTAAGAAATTACCTGTGTTTGAAAAATAGATACAAAAATGAAATGAAAACTAAGGTGACTTATTATCAGAAACTATTTCCATGTATCCATACATTTTTTCGTCACCTTAGACAAAAAATTAAGAACAAAAGTTTCATGTTTTGGTAATCATATGGCATTCTGTGGCTGTATAACCTTGATATTTATCAATTTGTAACTATCGATTCGATATTTTAACAATAATAATGGATATTTCCTACTCTTTACTAGCTGTACACTGTATCGATATGTCTTTCAGAGACCTGCGCAAACAGCTCCATCACTGGTGTCCGCCTCAGTGTCCACTTCTGTTTCTTCCACACTCTTCCACTTTTCGTCTAAATGCAGCAAAAGGTGTAATGAATGCTGTTCTATCCCTATCTTTGTCTCTCTTTGCTTATCAGAAACTATCTTCTAACCTCTATAGTCTATCCTATCTTGATCCAAATCTGAATTCGGCTTATTGATAAGCAGGCTTCAACTTATTTATATTCAGTTTTGGTTTTTAATTAATGTTTCTACCTTTTATAAAAGTCCAATAACAAACTTGTTGTATATATACACACAAAAGACAGTGCTGTTCTATCCCTATCTTTGTCTCTCTGCTACTTTATCTCTAATCTGCTGAAATGTGTAATGACGTTGTGTAATGAGTTGACCCAGGCTCCTCAACCCTGTTGTGAGTGAGGCCCAACATCAGTCCTGCTTAAAAAGGACAAGGTATTTTATTGACACGTACTTGGTTACAAGTGCGTGAGAAACAAACTGTATTCTTAAAAATAAAACTTAACAAAAGAATGGTACTAATAAAATCCATCGAAAGATATATTTGCCTCCAAACTCTGCTTACTTGATTAATAATTTGATCAACAGTAAATCGAGTCAGTACTTCTGCCTGTATAATCGTCCATACCACCAATTTATCAGCTGGTAGCCAATCTCTAATTTGGTGTGCAACCCTCAGAATATACGAATTTTCTTGAGGAGTAAAATCGTCGAAAATTTTTTCATTTCTACGAGAATTAATAAAATAAGTTAAAAATCATTCGAAATGATAGTTTATACTCAAATTATAACGAAGCCAAATGAAAAAAACAAAAAAACAACGCCCAGGGGCCTCGAAAAGCTAGATCCGCCCCTGGTTGAAGAGCGTCGAAATTATTGGTGTGAATAAAGCGTATTATTTATAAAAACATTTGAGTTTGTTTCGTTTTAATATTTAAAACGATTAAATATCGTTACCTCGCTCGTGTTAGATGGTGCAGCGATAATTCATTCAAAATTGATCATCACCTTCTGTGCGTGCATTTAATATGGCGAGCTTGTTCTGTTGCACACAGAGAAAATACAACAACAATACTCCGCTGTAACTTAATTTTAATGATGAGTTTTTGTTGTTTATTTACTTCATTTTCTCATTGTAAAGCCTAATATTCGGCTTATTACTGTTAAGCTACAACTGGAATTAGGAAATCGTCTGCACAGGATGGGATGCGCCGTATGAATTTAGCATCAAGATACCGGGCGCGAACTGCAGATGACGCCAGCGACCAGAGGCAGTTTGTGATTAGAAGCTCGTGGCGCCATCTATGTTTTCAAATATTAATTAGGAGTTACAATTTGTTCATAGTGGTGATTTTGCTTTGGAAAGGGCCCGATTTATCGCCCATAAAAGGAATGCAGTACGGAATTGTTTGGTATATATTTTTTTGGATTCACAGTTCGGTTTCAACAGGTTAATGCTCGTGGGCGATAAGTTTGGATACGGTTTTTGGATCTACAATTCGGTTTCAATAGGATTTTGCTCGTGTGTGATAAATTCGGATACCGGCACGTTTATTTGCTCACAGTTCAGATTCAAACATGTTTTGCGACTGTGCGATAAATTCGGATAGGTTTATTTCGCTCACAGTTCAGATTCAAACATGTTTTGAGTTTATCGCTCATCATGGATTATGTTAATACGAGTTCTCATTCGTGGTTTCGCGGTTTAGAAAAAACTAGGTTTCAACCCATGGAATAAAGATTGAATATTTAGATAGAAATGACCTTTTATTAGCAAAAAAAAAGGCATCTTTAAACAAAATGAGCAATTTGCCTTCTTTTTGGTTTAATTTCGGCCATTATAAATTGCCCCTGCCAAATGAAAAGACCCTAGGATACTAATACAGGTACGCTGAATTTATTGCAGTTGTTCGTTTGTCTCCATCTACTATAGATTTTGAGATATGGATGCGGACGGACAGACGGACAGAACCGTTTCATGAGACTTTCTAAACATCAGGTTTAAAAGAGAATATATATATATACATATATTTTGTCTTGAATTGGGAGTGAGATTATTTTATTTTTTTAATTGTAAGCTTTTGTGTAACTGGAAAGGAACGGTTTAAAACTTAAGTGATGTTTACGTTTCAGTTGATTATTGTGAAATTTTGTCATTCGAAAATGTTCCGGTTTTGGAGAAAATGAAAATTTGTTGAAAAATTATTGAAAAGTTGAAATTGTCGAACAAAAGTTGTGTAATTTGGCCGATTTTGATTTTCCGTGTTTTTAATTGATTTTAAAATTGTTTTACGCTCGATTTACAGACAGACAATCTGCACTTATTTTTTGTATCGATGAAAGAAAGTATTTTATGAATGAAGATTTTTAAAACAAAAAAATTGAAAAAAATTGTGAAAATCAAACGACTAAAATGTAAAATTGCACTGTATGCTCATTACAAATAAAATAATGGTGCTCTATATCTTGTTTTTTTTCTACTCAAACGGCTGTTATGACTCCTTCAACTTACAGGATTAGCAGACGCCGACGGTAGTACCTACGATGCCCGACACTAGGACTCAGGCCATTAATTGATACATTTTGGCAAGAACAAGCCATTTATTGATGCATTTTTGTATACACAAATCATTTTTGATGCATTTTGGTACGTGCAAGCCATAGGGAATTGGATTTTGAGCGTAAAAATCCATTTATTAGCCGAAACAATAATTAAAACTCTAACAATTCATCAAAAATTCATCACTTTGACTTTTTTATTTGTCATTTATTTATCAATATAAAATTTCAAAATCTTCTGCCACTGATTGTGAGTTGTAGTGTCCCTCTCTTGGGAACAACTGTTATTAAATATATCTGAGGAGCTCCAAACAATAATGATGCTTTTACTGAAGCCATAGCAACAGTCACGTGTTTGTGTTCTTCGTTCCATTTCACTGGTCGTTTTCATCCTCGGGTATGCTGTGTTCGTGTCCGTTGTTCACGTTAATTCGGGTTTGATTTCCAAAAGGTTGATTGGTTTCATAAACACGGGGTTAACATTTCCGCGAATTTCTCAGCAAGTTTGTATTTCTTTGAAAAATGATCCATTTATTTTCTTACATACCGGAATGTTCTTTTGCTATTGTTTGGGTCATTTTAGGCTTACGACAGGCCTAGTTCGAAATGTATTTTCTTCTGTATTTCTTCAGTTATGTGGCGGTTGAGTATTTATTTACCAAGAATATTATTTGATGTGTTTTTTGGAGCTGTTTGCTGGTTTTTGGTCCTTTTTCAAAGTTTGGTTTGAATTTTTCACTTGAAATTGAATTTGTCTTGTCATGATTAATAATGGCATTCTAGGCCCAGTTTGTTCCATTTTTTCTCTGCATTTATAATACACATTGAAAGTAACTCTTTGTGTAGGAGTGCATATATTTGCAAATGTGTGGCATTGAGTTTACGCCTCTACCTCTTCCTCCTCATCAGTCTTGTTTCATTTTTTCGACTGAATTGAAAATTGTTTACCATCCATTATTTCAACAACTCTTGAACATCCTTTGTACTTGCTCCAGGATTTGTGACCATTTTGTGCCAGTGTTACATTGAATCTATCCACAAGTGAATTTGAGCGCATTAATGGGTCCCATTCGGTCTTGGTGCCCTGTGCAGCTCTTGATCCTACCATTGTATTGTATCTAATACGGACCCAGAAATCTTTGCAACCACAAACATTCATTTATTGCTGCCTGTGGTTATTTATGCCATTACCTCTATTCTACATACCTTCTACTAGTTTGAACAGTTTATTGGAGCTTTGGTTGCATGTCTGACATGATATTTCTTTAATCAAACCAGCAATTCATTTTTTTGGTTAATTTAGAGTGGTTGTAGTAATTTCAAGTCGTTTTGGATGTGTTTTGATGGCTTTCCATCTAAATGCAGCAAAAGGTGTAATGAATGCTGTTCTATCCCCATCTTTGTCTCTCTTTGCTTATCAGAAACTATCTTCAAACCTCTATTGTCTATCCTATCTTGATCCAAATCTGAATCTGGCTTAATGATAAGCAGGCTTCAACTCATTTATATTCAGTTTTGGTTTTTAATTAATATTTCTATCCTTTATAAATGTCTTCTATTTTCTCTTTACATTATTGCAATTACTAATTTCACGGCTGAATCTGAATTTGCGATATCTTTCATCAATCTTCTAATTTTGGTGTTTAATCCCGTTTCTGACAGTTCTTCATTAGGAAGTGTGTTGTTTGGCATTGTTTGTCTATAACTATCCTGTGCGCCAGATGGGAAAAAAATCTCTAAGTGTAAAAAAAAACACGATCCAAACTTCAAAACTCGCATTTTCTTTGAATTACACAAGTAAAAAAATAATTATTATTATTTAAAAAAAAAATTCCGTCAGGGATTCTAATCAGACACGCGTGAAATTCGAATTAATATTAATCGAGTCAACCTTTATTAAAAACAGGTTTTTGAATCTCAACAGAATATTTAAAACAAAATTTATTTTCATGTTGAAATTTGAAAAAAATTGAGCAAACTCTGCACATTGCTCTGAAAAATACACTGCAACGAAATGACTATTGCAAACTAAGCTTATGTCCACTTCTAACGGTTTTAAATTCTGTCTAAAAAATAAAAATAAGAAATTTATGAATCGTTTTCGTGCATGAAAAACGAAATACATACTTCTATATTCCGGTTATTATACCAAACTTCAAGTATTCCTTACTTTAATAATTTCTTTTCTTTGGAGGCTGCGGTTTCTTTGGAAGCGGTGTGGTTGGACCGTGCAACTTTCTTTTTCTGTGTTCTGAAACTATCCCCAGCATCTTTCTTTAAGTTGGGCACTTTTAGATTATTTTTAATGAGATGGTCGTGTCGATCTATTAAAGATTTGCCGCTTTTAAGGGTTTTAAATTGTCTCTTAAAAAAATATATATAAAATTTATGAATCGTTTGAAAAATAAATAACAAAATGAAATGAAAATAATGGCTAAAATTATTGCAACTCCTATAATTGGAAAAGTGTCAATAGTGAAAACATTTTGTTCAGATGTTGTTGTAGAATTCATTTCTTGTTTAATTTTTCATTTTCCAAATTAAGGTTTTGAGTTTATCGCTCATCCTGGATTATGTTAATACGAGTTCTCATTCGTGGTTTCGCAGTTTAGAAAAAACTCGGTTTTATCCCATGGAATAAAGATTGAACATTTAGAAATGACCTTTTATTAGCAAAAAAAAGGCATTTTCAAACAAAAAAATGCATTTTCAAAAAAAAAAAAATGCATTTTCAAACAAAAAAAATGCATTTTTAAGCAAGGTCACTCTATGGTGGCAGAGGGCGATAATTTTCCAAGGACATCAAATCCGACTCCTCATCGTCAAAAAAATAGACGAAAAAATATTTTTATCATTAAAAAAATAAAAATAAAACACAAATGAATGTTTATTTGCATAGAATGTCATGTAGGAACCGGCTATTTATGTGGAAAAGACATAAGATCTTGACATTCTCATGATTTATTTGAGTCTTTTAATAACGAATGTGAATGTGGAGTTTGTGCCGTCTTAGTTGCGGTCGTCGCTGTGGTGCTGTTGGGCCATGGAATTTTTTCTTTTGGTTCCGAAAGCTGTCACCAATGTGCTTTTTCAAATTTGGGACTTTTTTGTTTTCCCTAACCAGAATATCCAGTCTGTTGATCTGCTCCATTTCAAATTTGCAAAACATTTGTTTTATTCTTAATTTTTATAACTATCCTATGCGCCAGATGGGTGTTTGTTAAAATTAGCACAAAAAAAAAAACACGATCCAAACTTACTCGCATTTCCTTTGAATTACACAACTAAAAAAATACTTATTATTATTTTAAAAAAAAATTTCAAAAAAAAAATCTTCTTTAGTAGCCCGAGCAGGTCTTTCTATGTTTTCTATTTCTCATCGCGTGGACAACTAGTCGCGCGGTCAGGTAATCGCCCGATTTTCTACAAATTTCCAAAAAAAAATAATTACCTGTATTTGAAATACAAATATGACAAACCCAGGACGATAATAACCGCTGCCATTGCCACGATCCCAGCTATACTAGGGTCGATTGTTGTTTATCAGTAATAAATAAACCCTAACCCAACACATTTATTATAAAAACGAAAAATAAACTATAAAACCTGACGACAAACTCCCCACAACAGCGAAGCAGTCGGCGTCTATTACGCTCATCATATTGATAAAAACACTTGAATTAACCAAACCTAAACTCGATATTAACGCCTTTAACAACAATAATCTTCCTCCAGTAAACACCGCACAAAAATGTAGAATTTAGAATTCGCGGTTGGGATTTTTCCTTCAAATTAACTCGAATTATGTTTGTGGGTCTAGGGACTGCAAAAAGAAAGAATTCTACGCGACACGTTAGAAAGATTCACTCAGGTGAGGGAGTTTGGGGTTTCCTCCCTAAAGTCTGGTAAAACATTCGCCCAGTGAAACCCCCAGATTGCGAGGGCAGCGGAGTAGCCCTCCACCAAAGATACTCGTAGTTATTTCCAAACAAAGTATCGCCTCTCCAGTTCTAATAATGGGGGAAGATATTTTAGCCAGTGGCATACAAGTGTAAACAACAAGCACTAGTGGTAACAAATGCAGTTTTGGCATGAAGCATCTCCACAAAGCCTCCTTTTGTGGCGGACGGTCACCATTTACCTGTCTTGCACTTGGAGTGGCAGAAGTAGTGGGGGGTGAGGCTGGTTTTGCCCACGCATAACCTCAGGAGGGAGTGGTTGGAGGAGACTAACCAAACTAATCCATAATGGATTCTAGAATCTAATGATCAGGTCAGAAATTGGAAAGAAAGCAAACAGGTTTTTGCTCTATGAAAACCAATGCTTTTACTGAAATAACAATGTACAGGGTGTTTGTTTAAGAATTTCCAGAATAAGTATATGCTTTTTTAAAAAAACCAAGCAGACTAGCCTATAGCAAAGTAGGGATGGAAATTTTATGCCAGATATGCAACAATGCACTTTTCATTCGCTAACCCGTAAACTGGTCGAGATAGAGCAAAATTTCCAATTGCAAAGTTGTAGAGCACCATCAAATTAGTACTGTCCAACTTACCTCAGTCACCTTAAATTAACTGTTTTTTTTTTAAAAAAAAAAGAAAAGAAAACAAATCAACAAATTGAAATTTTTTTTTCTTGTGGTAGATTGTCTTTTCTTTCTTTTAGCCCTGATATGATATCAGTTTTTGCCTAAATCTGTGCCGCCTTCTCTACTACGGTAGTATTTGCTTAAAATCTAGAATAAACATGTTTCAAATTTAATTGATGTAAGCTTATATTTGCATTTTATATTTTAAATTTGATTTTTGGGAAATGTTTGCATTGCATTTTAAGCCTTACCTTAATGGACTTTGGTGTTTTATTTTTCATCAATTATTCAACAAACTTTTGTACATTCTTTGCAAATGCTTCTGTAAAGCACACAGCCCTTGTTGGGATTTTTGAAACCTTGTGGACCTAAAATGTGCTTGCTGTTCTTTCTATTGGGACACCCACTAGTCCCACTGCCACTGGTTTGAGCAGTTGGATTGCAGCTTTTGATTGCATTCTCACAAGCCACTGAAGAACCGCGACGCACAGCAGACGTTCTTGTCGGCGATGACAGCTAAGCACTCTCACGATATGAGGTTCGATGAACGTTCTATTTGTGAAATGTCCGGAGTTCACTCCTCCTTGATGCATTTTGGTACGTGAAAGGCCATAGGAAATAGGATTTTGAGCGTAAAAATCCATTTATTAGCCGAAACTTAACTAAAACTCTAACAATTCATCAACAATTCATTAGTTTGAAATTTTTATTTGACATTTATTTATCAATATAAAAATTCAAAATTTCCCGCCACTGACTGTGAGTTGCAGTGTCACTCTGTTGGGAGCAACTGTTATTAACTATTTCTGAGGAGCTCCAAACAATAGTGATGCTTTACTGTCGCCATAGCAACAGTCACGTGTTTGTGTTCTTCGTTCCATTTCACAGGTCGTTTTCATCCTATGCGGGTCGATGCTGTTTTCGTGAGTCCGTTGTTCACGTTAATTCGGGTTTGATTTCCAAAAGGTTGATTGGTTTCATAAACACGGGATTAACATTTCCGCGAATTTGTCAGCAAGTTTGTATTTCTTTGAAAAATGATTCATTTATTTTCTTACATATCGGTATGTTCTTTTGCTATCGTTTGGCGTCACTTTAGGCTTACGATAGGCCTAGTTCCAAATGTATTTTCTTCTGTATTTCTTCAGTTATGTGGCGGTTGAGTATTTATTTGGCAAGAATATTATTTGATGTGCCTTTTGGAGCTGTTTGCTGGTTTTTGGTGCTTTTTCAAAGTTTGGTTTGAATTTTTCACTTGAAATTGAATTTGTCTTGTCATGATTGGTAATGGCATTCTAACCCCAGTTTGTTCCATTTTTTCTGTGCATTTACAATACACATTGAAGTTAACTCTTTGTGTAGGAGTGCATATATTTGCAAATGTGTGGCATTGAGTTTACGCCTCTACCTCTTCCTCCTCATCAGTCTTGTTTCATTTTTTCGAGTGAATTGAAAATTGTTTGCCATCTATTATTTCAACAACTCTTGAACATCCTTTGTACTTGCTCCAGGATTTGTGACCATTTTGTGCCAGTGTTACATTGAATCTATCCACAAGTGAATTTGAGCGCATTAATGGGTCCCATTCGTCTTGGTGCCCTGTGCAGCTCTTGATCCTACCATTGTATTGAATCTAATACGGACCCAGAAGTCTTTGCTACCACAAACATTCATTTATTGCTGCCTGTGGTTATTTATGCCATTACTTCCATTCTACATACCTTCTACTAGTTTGAACAGTTTATTGGAGCTTTGGTTGCATGTCTGACATGATATTTCTTTAATCAAACCAGCAATTCATTTTTTTGGTTAATTTAGAGTGGTTGTAGTAATTTCAAGTCGTTTTGGATGTGCTTTGATGGCTTTCCATCTAAATGCAGCAAAAGGTGTAATGAATGCTGTTCTATCCCTATCTTTGTCTCTCTTTGCTTATCAGAAACTATCTTCACTCCTCTATAGTCTATTCTATCTTGAACCAAATCTGAATCTGGCTTATTGATAAGCAGGCTTCAACTTATTTATATTCCTTTCGTTTCTTCTGTTCACGGCTGAATCTGAATTTGTGCTATCTTTCAATTGAAGATTGTCGCACATTTTAGCTAAAAAGAAAATATGTAACAAAATATTCATATATAAAAAAAATATATATATAAAGAAAAATTTATAAAAAAAAAATATAAAAAAACCAGAACAACTGCTGATTTTGCTCTTGAGCCTGGTGCAAGGCAAGCTCAGCTTGCTGCAAGTCACGCTCATCCTGCGTTCTCTCTGCTAGCACTCTCAGAAGCTGAGCTTTGAAATCATCCCTTTGAGTTTCTATTTCCACAATTAGTTGCAAATCCCTTTGATTTCTTCTGTTGTCTCTCTCTTCAATTGCGTCTATTAGGTTCTTAGCTTCATCGCAAGTTACCTTTTCTTGTAATGGATGTGTTTTGATGGCGTTCCGTCTAAATGCAGCAAAAGCTGTAATGAATGCTGTTTGTTCTATTCCTATCTTTGTCTCTCTAATGCTAAATGCTGACAATTTTTTGGTCAAAGGTGACTTATCAAAAACTATCTTTAAACCTCTATAGTCTATCCTATCTTGATCCTAATCTGAATCTGGCTTAATGATAAACAGGCTTCAACTTATTTATATTCAGTTCCTTTTATAAAAGTCCAATAACAAACTTGTTGCATATATACACACAAAAGACAGTGCTGTTCTATCCCTATCTTTGTCTCTCTGCTACTTAATCTCTAATCTGCTGAAATGTGTAATGACGTTGTGTAATGAGTTGACCCAGGCTCCTCAACCCTGTTGTGAGTGAGGCCCAACATCAGTTCTGAAACTGTCCCGACTCCCGAGCAGGGCGATTCAAATTGGCCGCCGTCTCATTATTTTGCACGAGATAATCGTATCTGTCATGCAAACTATGTCCACTTCTAACGGTTTTAAATTCCGCCTATAAAATAAAAATAAGAAATTTATGAATCGTTTTCGTGCATGAAAAACGAAATACTCACGTGTTTTATACGCACTCTATTCCGGTTATTATACCAAACTTCAAGTATTCCTTCCTTTAATAATTTCTTCTCTTTGGAGGCTGCGGTTTCTTTGGCTGCGGTTTCTTTGGAAGCGGTGTGGTTGGACCGTGAAACTTTCTTTTTCTGCGTTCTGAAACTATCCCCAGCATATTTCTTTAAGTTGGGCACTTTTAGCTTATTTTTAATGAGATGGTCGTGTCGATCTATTCAAGATTTGCCGCTTTTAAGGGTTTTAAATTGTCTCTTAAAAATAAAAATATAAAATTAACGGTATGAATCGTTTGAAAAATAAATAAAAAAATGAAATGAAAATAAATGCTACAATTATTGCAACGCCTATAATTGTGTAAGTGTCAATCGTAAAAATATTTTTGTCGCTAGTTGTTGTTGAGTTCATCTTGTTAATTTTTCAAAACAAAAAAACGCGTTTTCAAGCAAAAAAAAAAAAAAAACAAAAAACAAAAGAAGTCTTTGCCGCCACAAACATTCATTTATTGCTGCCTGTGGTTATTTATGCCATTACATTCTACATACCTTCTACTAGTTTGAACAGTTTATTGGAGCTTTGGTTGCATGTCTGACATGATATTTCTTTAATCAAACCAGCAATTCATTTTTTTTGGTTATTTTGGAGTGATTGTAGTAATTTCAAGTCGTTTTGGATGTGTTCTGATGACTTTCCATCTAAATGCAGCTCTCTTTGCTTATCAGAAACTATCTTCTAACCTCTGTAGTCTATCCTATCTTGATCCAAATCTGAATCTGGCTTATTGATAAGCAGGCTTCAACTTATTTATATTCAGTTTTGGTTTTTAATTAATGTTTCTACCTTTTATAAAAGTCCAATAACAAACTTGTATATATACACACAAAAGACAGTGCTGTTCTATTCCTATCTTTGTTTCTTTGCTACTTTATCTCTAATCTGCTGAAATGTGTAATGACGTTGTGTAATGAGTTGACCCAGCTCCTCAACCCTGGGTTCTTCTTCATCCGGTTTCTTACTAGGGGCCCCGAAAAAACCTCAAGTCCAGGGCCCCCAAAAAGCTAAATCAGCCCAAAAAGCACAAAAAAACCTCTATACTCTTGTTCAACTCAAAAGGGTGGCCTTCTCTTCGTTCGAATTGTTTTATAAGTTGTGAAATCGAACAATCAGGAAACTTGTGTGTAGTTAGTCGTTGCCAGCGAGTCAATCGCACAGCTCTGTTGTATCTCCGCATTCTGTATCCTGCAGTGAGGATAGATGCATTGTCGGCTTCGTTGAACACGTGTGCCGGATTCCCAAAAAATAAACCTACTCTTGTTCAACTCAAAAGGGTGGCCTTCTCCCATTGGCCGAGCCGCATTACTCCTAACTCTAGTTTGTATTTATCACAAAATGAATACTTGTCCTTAAATTAAAACAAAAAAATAATTAAGCAACTTCATAAAAAAAATCATGCCGTGTACACTGAATTGATGGCTCACAGTGCAAAGAAGTTGAATCAACTAACTAAAACATGCTGAAATTTCTGCGGAATTATGCGAAAAGTCTTGTGGAGATCACATCACACGCCGAGCGTCATTCATTCGAGGCATAACAGGAGATGGCGTTTTTAAATTTATTAAACCAGGCGTTGATTGATTTGTAGTGCAGCCATTGCTTGGGATAACTTATGTATTTGAATGTGGAGTATAATCTGTGCCCTGTTTGGTTTCTAAATGAAAAATCCTCTTCATTTTGTCTTGTTCTGGTGTCCACACATTTGACGCAGTAATCTCTTTCCTCTCGTTTTCTTTTCGGAAATATATTCTACGAGGGGTTGTATTTGCTTAAAATCTAGAATAGAAATGTTTCAAATTTAAATGATGTAAAACAGGTTTAATTGGTGGGAATACGGAACAGCTGTTTGGTCAACAGCAACAACAACAGTCTAGTCCATATTGATGCTTCTCCATTTCAACCAATTTAATTCCCTGATTATTGAACCACAGTAGAATGCTATACGTAGCCACTATACAATTGGGTATCCTTGCCCACGTTCCAGCTGGCATCAGTGTAAAGCTCCAATGGTCTTTTAGTTTGGTTATAGTTACAATCCATAATGTAAGGTTTCGTTTATATACTGCAAGGTTCTTTTGAGAGTCCTAAGATGTATTTTGGTTGGTTTACTGCTGTACGTTGATAATCTGCTTACAGTATATGCAAGATTGGGCTTCGATCTGAGCATTAAATACATATTATCCAACATTTCCTCATATATTCTTGCGTCCACTGGCGTGAATGTTTCTGAAGAGTCGAGATCTTGATAGATTACTATTGGTGCTTTCTTTTTCTTACATATTCTTTCAAGATCTTCTTGGCTGAGATTAATTACACCTTTTCCTACTCTTATTCTCTCTTGGTTTACCTGTATAGTTTGAAAACTCTGGTATTAGATTGAATCGTGAAGCGATGATCTCAGCGGAGTAAATTTCTATTGCGGTATAATTGAAGCCAGTGCCGGCAGGGGAAAAGTTATTAGTCGGGACCCGAAATCATCAAATTTGTTTAGACTGGGTCATGGTCAAAGTTGCACGCGTTACTATTATTTTATTAACTTGTTACCGTTACAGTTATTTAGCCAAAAAAGTAACTAGTTACCAACCGTTACCGTTACTACTTAGTTAGTCTAGTTACCACTTCGTTACATTTTACAATTTATAATTTGAAAAAAAAACTTAGGTGATCTGGTTCCAGAAAAAATTTGTAATTTTTATCAGAAAAATGCAAATTTAGGTCTGAGAACACATTGTTTGAGCGTAAAAATCCATTTATTAGTCGTAACTTAACTAAAACTCTAACAATTCATAAAAAATCCATCAGTTTGAAATTTTTATTTGTCATTTATGTATCAATATAAAAATTCAAAATTCCCTGCCACTGACTGAGTTACAGTGTCACTCTGTTGGGAGCAACTGTAATTAAATATATCTGAGGAGCTCCAACCTATAGTGATGCCATAGCAACAGTCACGTGCTTGTGTTTTCGTTCCATTTCACAGGTCGTTTTCATCCGCGTCGATGCTGTGTTCGTGTCCGTTTTTCACGTTATTTTATTCGGGTTTGATTTCCAAAAGGTTGATTGGTTTCATAAACACGGGGTTAACATTTCCGCGAATTCGTCAACAAGTTTGTATTTCTTTGAAAAATGATCCATTTATTTGTATGTTCTTTTGCTATTGTTTGGCGTCATTTTAGGCTTACGATAGGCCTAGTTCCAAATGTATTTTCGTCTGTATTTCTTCAGAATATTATTTGATGTGCCTTTTGGAGCTGTTTGCTGGTTTTTGGTGCTTTTTCAAAGTTTGGTTTGAATTTTTCATTTGAAATTGAATTTGTCTCGTCGTGATTGGTAATGGCATTCTAACCCCAGTTTGTTCCATTTTTTCTGTGCATTTACAATACACATTGAAATTAACTCTTTGTGTAGGAGTGCATGTACTAGTATTTGCAAATGTGCAATTTGCAATACTTCTTGTGTTTCAGTTTTCCGACTGAATTGAAAATTGTTTGCCATCTATTATTACAACAACTCTTGAACATCTTTTGTACTTGCTCCAGGATTTGTGACCATTTTGTGCCAGTGTTGCAGTGAACCTATTCATAAGTGAATTTGGGCGCATTAATGCATTGTCTTGGTGCCCTGTGCAGCTTTTGCTTTTATTGTATCTAATATAGACCCAGATTTGCATTAAGAATTGAATTTCTTATCATTTTGCCATTTTGAATTCGAGTAGCTTTTCATGTGTAAAGACACAAATTACAAAAAGAAGAGAATTGTATCACACCTTCCTGTTTTCTGTTTGTTTTGATCGAGAGTACGGAGTTTGGATTCCAACGTTTGGCTAGGTCGATCACTTCAAAAGGTTGTAGAGCTCGTAAAGCATGTTCATTTCGCAAACTTGGGTTTTATTCAAATTCCTGATTTGATGACCACTCAACTGCATCCTAAAATGGTGTAAATGGGTCATGTTGGCACACCGCCTTCGCTTTAGATTGCTCCTTTTAACCCTGACTCGAAATTAGCTAACAACAGGAGCGCATACATTTGCAAATGTGTGGCATTGAGTTTACGCCAATACCTCTTCCTCCTCATCAGTCTTGTGTTTCATTTATCAAGACAATTGAAAATTGTTTGCCAACTCTATTCGAGTGGTTGTAGTAATTTCAAGTTGTTTTGGATGTGTTTTGATGGCTTTCCATCTAAATGCAGCAAAAGGTGTAATGAATGCTCTTCTATCCCTAACTTTGTCTCTCTTTTCTTATCAGAAACTATCTTTAAACTTCTGTAGTCTATCCTATCTTGATACAAATCTGAATGTGGCTTATTGATAAGCAGGCTTCAACTTATTTATATTCAGTTTTGGTTTTTAATTAATGTTTCTACCTTTTATAAAAGTCCAATAACAAACTTGTTGTATATATACACACAAAAGTCAGTGCTGTTCTATCCCTATCTTTGTCTCTCTGCTACTTTATCTCTAATCTGCTGAAATGTGTAAGGACGTTGTGTAATGAGTTGACCCAGGCTCCTCAACCCTGTTGTGAGTGAGGCCCAACATCAGTCCTGCGTAAAAAGGACAAGGTATGTTATTGACATGTACTTAGTTACAAGTGCGTGAGAAACGAACTATTCTTAAAAAGAAACCTTAACAAAAGAATGGTACTAATAAAAACCGTCGAAAGAGATATTTTGCACGAACCCGAACTTCTTCAGAAACACCAACCTAAATATAAATAACATTTTATTTTTATTTTTTGTTCAAAAAAATAAAACTAATACTTCTTCATCCGGTTTCTTACTAGGGGCCCCGAAACTCTGCTGACGAGTTGAATAATTTGCCTCCAAACTCTGCTGACTTGTGGAATAATTTGCGAAACCGAAAAACGAGTTAGTTCTTCGGCTTGTATAATCGTCCATACCACTAATTTGTCAACTGGAAGCCAATTTCGGATTTGGTATGCAACTGTCAGAATATACGAATTCTCCTGCGGAGTGAAATCGTCTTTTTTGCGTTCTAAAACTATCCCCAGCATCTTTCTTTAAGTTGCGCACTTTTAGATTATTTTTAATGAGATGGTCGTGTCGATCTATTAAAGATTTGCCGCATTTAAGGGTTTTAAATTGTCTCTTAAAATTAAAAATATAAAATTTATGAATCGTTTGAAAAATAAATAAAAAAATGAAATGAAAACTAAGCCAACAACTATGGCAACTCCTAAAATCCCGTCTGTTGATTTTTCATCATTTTCCTAATTAACGTTTTGAGTTTATCGCTCATCATGGATTATGTTAATGCGAGTTCTCATTCGTGGTTTCGCGGTTTAGAAAAAACTCGGGTTTCACCCCATGGAATAAAGATTGAATATTTAGAAATGACCTTATATTAGCAAAAAAAAGGCATTTTCAAAAAAAAAAAATGCGTTTTCAAGCAAAAGAAATGCATTTTCAAACAAAAAAAATGCATTTTTAAACAAAAAATGCATTTTTAAGCAAGGTCACTATGGTGGCAGAGGGCGATAATTTTCCAAGGACATCAAATCCGACTCCTCGTCGTCAAAAAAATAGACGAAAAAATATTTTTATCATTAAAAAAATAAAAATAAAACACAAATGAATGTTTATTTGCATAGAATGTCATGTAGGAACCGGCTATTTATGTGGAAAAGACATAAGATCTTGGCATTCTCATGATTTATTTGAGTCTTTTAATAACTGGAGGTGGATTTTGTGCCGTCTTAGTTGCGGTCGTAGCTGTGGTGCTGTTGGACCATGGAATTTTTTCTTTTGGTTCCGAAAGCCGTCACCAATGTGTTTTTTTAAATTTGGGACTTTTTTGTTTTCCATGACAAGAAAATCCCGTCGATCAGATAATGCTCTTCCACTTTTCAATTTAGCAAAACAAAAAAAATGAAATCTTTTTAGACTAACTCACTTGATTAGTAGTAACTAATCGTTCCCACCGCGCTAATTGAACCGCTCTGTTAAATGTGACGCATTCGATATCCTGAGGTGAGGATAGTTGAATTATCCGCATGGTTAAATACGTGTGGCGGATTTCCAAAAAAAAAACCTAATAAATAAATGAAGAGAATTAAAATCTTTATTTTCTTAATATTTTCATTTAATACTTGTAAGCTTTGTAAGTTGCAACTGTTATCGCTCCTGTTTGTAGAACTAGACCGAAATCGATCGTAAGCTTATACCAAGAAAGTTCTATTATCGGCTGGGAAAGCCAGGATGACCACAACCACATGGTAAATGCTGAGAAGGTTCGAACACGATGGTTATTTTAACAAAATAATGCTTCCATTTTGAAATAAATTGATATGTGATATGGAACATCATTGGCAAGAGGTCCAAGTGGGTAATCTGGTGCATCAAGTGTCTGCGAAGCATCCATTGGGGTTTTAGCATCTCTTGCATTTTCAACTCCAAACTTCTTAATCAATTCCAAAATACAGCGTGAACAAAAAGTCTGTATGTTTACTTAATATTTCTGAAAGTGCTGACAATGCATCTAATCTGATGATGGCAAAGTACTAAAGTTGGGTGGGGCAATCTTTTGGTGACCCGAAATTTGACCTTGAGATGTTCCTTCAAGGTCATTAGGAAATTATCTTGGAAACCGTTAGAGATAGACAGAAATTTCCAATTGGAAACTTGTAGACCATCATTTTTTTAGTCTAAAAATGACTAATCCTCAAATCTTTTGTAGTAAAATTTTTTAAGAAAATCGCAATTTTCTAAAGTAGACACAAGTCAAAGAAAAAATGCCCCAAATTGAAAAAGTGTCAAAAACGTGTTGATTAGACGTAAAATGATCCAAAAAATCGATTCCCTTAGTTGGAATTTGCATATCTGGCACCGTTGCAGAGATATGGGCAGAAAACTGAATTTTTGAAAAGAAATTTTAAGAAAATTTAAGAAAATTGCAATTTTCTAAAGTAGACACAAGTTTAACATAAAAAAGAATACAGCACACACAACACAAAAAAGGGATTGGGATTTGGATCGGATATTGCAATTGGAATAGGAAATCTGACTTGTGATTAGGATGTTGGCAGTTAGGAGTGGTTTGTCTAGTAGTTGTTCAATGTGATGACCACTAGCACCGAGACACATCTCTGCACGTGCCTGGATCCCCACTCTCTATTTTTGATCTACTTGATACTGGAAAATTCTTTATTCTATTTTCCTCAGCTAATAATGCTCTTCTAAGTGTTTCCAACGTAATGGTAGATGTACCAACTACATTACAACCACTGACAACTGTCTTATATTCATCTGTCAAACCTCGCAGAATATGTTCACAGAGCTCTGCCTCTTCTATTTGAACACCCAACTGCTGCAACTCTCTATAAATTATACCTGCACGGTCCAAGTACGCTGAAATAGTTTCCTGATTTTTCATCTGCACTCTGCCCATATCAACTCTTCTTTGCACTTTCAATTCAGCCAGCACACCTCGATTTTGTGATTCCAATGACGTAAGAATCAGCACTGGCAGCCATCTTGGAGATTCCAATGACTTGACAAATGACAAATTTACTGGCTGAACTTCAAAGAATGCAGATTATACTGTCCTGTTCTTGAATCCATTACTTCTCTGCTCATTTTGCAGTGAACTGGGACCATAACCTATGTTGCTAAATTGATTTATGTTGTACAGTATTGTTTTCTACAAACAGAACAATTTTACAACACCAATTATTGTTTTGTAGTGACCCTAGTGGTCACTAGAAGATATCAGAAATGAGTCTGAATTATTTTATTTGAGTTTATATTTTTTGTTTGTTTAGACAAGGAAGTTGAGCAAAGTGGGTGAAACATGTGGGTGGTTGCCAGGGTAACCAGCCCACAAGCTTTCAAACAGGAAATGCGTCCTGTCAGGAGTTTTCCTCCTCAGTCTGAGATCAACTTTGCCATGAGAAACACCACAAAAATTACCCTGAGAATAGAAAGTCTTTTTGTGATTCCAGTGAAGTTATTTAGATTCTTGAGTCAACCAATTGTTGATTTGAGAGCTTCTTGCTGTTGTGTGAAACCGAGGGATATTGTTCTTGAGCCAGCTCAATTGTTGGTTTGGGAATTTGTCTTGCTGAGAAGAAATCCAGCTAGATAATTTGTCTTGCTTTAGCGCAATTGCTAAAGTGGGAATTTTGTGTGGAATTAACCACAGTTTGGAGCCGCAACGATTGTGATACGAGTCAGTGAAGAACGGAATTGAGTCCGACTACCAGTCATCAGTCGGAAATTTGTCCGTCGTTTCGAGAACGAAAGCCGAGAATAGGAACGAAGATTGGACGTCCCGAACGAACAGTGAGCGTCGCCGTTACGTCGCCAGCGTAAACCAACGCGAACGACGCCATTTTGTGTAATTTCTGATTCATCTTTCATTTTCTATTTTATTTTATCATTAGTCAAACATGTATAATTTTATCCATAATTTCCTTAACCTTGTATTTTATTAAGAGTTTCTTTAGATTAAGAATAATTCTAAGTCATTGTTTTGAGAAATAAGTTGTCTTAATTTCTCTTAGAGTAAGTTTAGTAAGTTAGAGATTAATATCAGAGTTAGTCTTTATTGATAAGTCCCGTCGAGGCATTTATGAAAAGGAATATTGCTAATATTTTAAAGTAATATTCTGGCTCATTACACTTTATTTGTTCAGAGGTTTATATAAAATCACCGATTTATATCCAAACTATAATTTTTGAAAGTCTAAAAGTAAAATTCTGTATTTTTTAAAATTGTATTTGTGAATTCTTTTAAAAAATTCGCGCTTCAAACTATGTACCTGTATTGTACAGCACTGCTGCGACACCTCGGGAGAGACGTGTCAACTACACTCTAAAAGAAATGTGAACGAAAGAATTTATCTTAACCTTTAGACAAATAAATCTGTTCTTTGTTCCGAAAAAAAATGAACGATAATATTACGATTATGTAATACTAATACTTTTCATTTTCTTTTTCGTTTAATTCACTCTAAAATAAACATAAGCAAGCAAATAAAAACAAATCTTAAAAGAAACTAGTTTTCGCCCGGAGTTTTTATTATTACATTAAATAATTTTAATAAAAAACTAATTTTAAAAAAATCCAAAAAAAATTTTGCCACAGATTTCAATGGTTATTTTACACCAAAAGCTCAATTATCGGTCTGGCTGGCTGGCTGTGACCTTGAAGTAATGGTATCAAGCTGTGCCAAAATGGCCGCGCACCATCTGGTGCTGCCATCTGTTGGCTTTTGTTTGCCACATCAACGTGTAGCAAGAACGTGGAGACGTGGACCTATTCAGATCCGAGAAACCGATCGCGTGTATGATGCAACCGGAGGGCGTAAAGTAAGTGTGGCATTTTGTATTTACATAGCAATCAACTCAGACAATGGGAATAATTCGCACCGTTCGAGTGGGAAAAATTTAAATTAGAACTTTTTGTCGTTTCTGTGATTTTCGTGAATTTAAGCTCCAATTTCTTCTGTTATCTTTAACTGATAACACCAAGAATTTTCTTCTAAAATATATATTTTTTTAAGTTTTATTGATACGATTTCTTCATTTTATTTTATTCCAGGAAAGGAGTTTTATTTGCTCTGGGAAATCCACTGTTGGACATAACAGCGAGACCCGAAGCCGAATTTTTAGAAAAGTAAGTCGTGATTGAAATGACGTCATATTAATCACTAATAAATGTATTTCGCAGGTATAATTTGAAACCCAATGACGCAATACTAGCGGAAGATAAACACATATCTATGTAAGTATAAATCGATTAGGAAAAGTAGTTCGGAATTTTTATGTATTTTTTTTAAAAAATAAAAATAAGAGCCATGAAATTAATTAAATGATTAATTTCGCGTGTCATTTCGATAAATTTATTTTTATTTTATTTTTTAGGTACGATGAAATGCTGGAGAAATATCCAGTGGAATATTCGGGTGGCGGATCGGTACAAAATGCGTGCAGAGTTTTCACGGTGCCATTTTTAAATTGTTTTTAGAATTAAGACGTTTCTAAATTCGGATTGTGTTTTATTTTTATTACAGTGGGCTCTCAAGGCACCGGATGCCGTCACTTACGTCGGGTGCATTGGAATTGACAAATTCGGAGACAGGCTTCAATCTGTTGTCAAAGCTGCAGGTGTGAATGCGCAATACATGCATCACCCGACAGAGTCCACTGGCAAATGTGCAGTTTTAGTCACTGGTTTTAACAGGCAAAACTTAAAAAACATATATAATCAATAAAATGAGATAATTAATCGATTTTTCTTTCAGGTCTTTATGCGCGTATCTCGGCGCAGCCAATTTCTTCCAAAAAAACCATTTGGAGAAACCGGAAGTTCAAATATTAATGCACCAAGCAGATTTTTTTTACATCGAGGCACGAAATATGCTTTTTTTCGACATATATTTATTAATTTTTCTAAAAAAAAAAATTATTTTTAGGGGTACCATTTAACTGTGAGCATAGAAAGTATTTTGCACGTTGCCGAACACGCCAGCGCGAGCAATAAAATCGTCGCCATCAATTTAAACGCGCCATTTTTGATAACCATATTCAGAGAGAACATGATGAAAGCACTGCCGTATGTCGACATCATAATCGGCAACGAAACAGTGCGTTTCCTAATTTTATTTATTTATTTATTTATTTATTTATTTATTTATTTATTGTCGTTGCAGGAAGCGGAGACGTTCGCCACCGAACACAACTTCGGCACCAGCGACTTAAGCGAGATCGCTTTGCAATTATTAAAGCTACCCAAAGTCAATAACAAACGCAATAGAATGGCAATTATAACCAACGGTAAATTGCCGGTTATAGTTGCTCACGGTAAGAATTTAAAAGAAAAAAAATTATCCAATCTACAACGACACTGATAATGTTTATCTACGCGATCCACAGAGGGCAAAATCCAGCAGTTTCCTGTGCCGGACATATCGGAAGAGAAGATTATTGATACAAACGGAGCTGGCGATGGATTTGCAGGAGGTCAAATTAATTAACCAATCTCAAACCAATCATTTGATAAATGATGTCGCATTAGGCGCATTCATGATTAACTTAACTGCAACTGAAAACAGACTAAATCGGCCGCCATTTTTGACGTTAGATCGAGAAAATCAGTTTAAAATGTTGTTTAATCTAAATTACTTAATGAATGCGCTTAAAGTCCAAAAAATTCAGATTACAATAGAATAGTTGTGGTACTTGCCACTGGGTGGTACCACTGTATTAGCAAAAAAAAATTAATTAGTTAATTAATTAATTAGTTAGTTAATTAATTAATAGTTATGTTGGTGATAGGTGGGAAGGAATGGATTGTTTTGATTAATTTGCGGTTTGGACGTGCAATTAAGGTTTATCGTTGGTATAAAATGAAGTCTTTTGTGAGCAGTGGCCTTGATGATTTGTTGGGCGGGTGGGGGGTGGTGGAAAACGTCCAGATGAGGTTGTTGCTCACTCTTGCAAGTGGGCGAGAGACAAATGTATCCTTTGTGAGTGTGACAACGACGCTTTGAATGGTTATATTTAAATGGGAATAAATATAGGGCTGATTAGAAAAATCAGGGTGCTCTTGCCAATTATTTATTTCGTTTATTTTTAATTTTTTAATGTTTTTTTCTAAAAAAATATTTTTTTTTTGATAGAGGAAGTGGGTTAGGGGAGTTATTTAATTATTTTTTTCTTGATGTTAATATGTGGGGACTGTTAATTTCCCACGAAGTAAACTGAGAATGAATAAAAAAAAATTGAGTCATACCTCGGTGCTCACGCTAATTATTTTTGCAGATATTGACATGGTTTTTTTGAAGTGCACATAAAAGTTGATCAATAATTATCGAATTTCGCTATTGATTGTGGGGAAACATAAACGAGGATGTTTTTTATTTTATTTTTTTATTTTTATTTAAATAATTTTGTTGTTTTTGTTGGATTTTTTGGGGGGAATTGGGTAATTTTATTAGAAAAAGTGTATTGGATTTTTTTGGTTATTAAATATTAAATGGATTTAATATTTAATAAGGAAAAAATAAATTTTTTTTTGTTTATTTTATTTTTTTTCAATTTTTTTTTAATAGGATTTCTTGCAATGTACGTCCAAGGCAAGCCGTTAGATGTGTGCATTCGCTGTGGTATTTATGCAGCGAGTGAGATAATACAACAAGATGGATGCACTTTGCCGGCGGAATATAAATTCCAAGAATAAATACGAGAGAGAAGAAAAACGTGACTGGTTTTTTAAAAGGAAATCAAACAATTTGTACAACTAGAGAAGTTTAAGTGTATTTTAAATGCCATTAATGTCATTAACAATAAATGAAGTGTAATAAAAATATATATTAAATAAAATATATTTTCCGCTTTTAGAAAATAAATCTCTCGAAAGAACGTTTTTATTTGTCGTTTTTCTTTTATTTATTTATTTATTTATTTATTTATTTGCGCAATCAAAAGGAAATCTAGGCCAATTGGTGGATCCAGCGTAAACTTGGAGTGAAATGTAGGCCAACGAGAGGTGGAATTTGTTAAAATAAAAATATTTTTTTCTTATTTATTATTTACGCCTATTACTCGTAAATTACGAATAAAACTCTGTTTTCTTTCCTCCATTCTCCACGCGTGAATGCACTGAAAGAGGAAGTTATGATGTCAATCGACCCACTGCAAAGAAAAATTGCATTTAGGGTTATTTAAAAACTCTTTTATTTAAATTATGCGTTTTCTCCTTTTATATTTTAATCGTATCGTTTGATCGCCATATTTATACCGTGTTGTGCAGCGCAATTATTACGGTTTCTCGAGTTACTAATCAAATTGTAGAGGCAGAACATTCATCATAATTAAATCTCTTCGGGTGTTAATTAACTGATTTATTAATGGGTTTTAATTTTAATTCATTCATTCATTCAACGGCTCGTTTTGAAATTGAAATTCAAGTTCAATTCTGTCATCCCGCTTTTTTTGGACGATTAAAAAAACTCTTCAAGGACATTGTAATTTGTGTTTTGTAATTCTGCCAAGCAAATTATGTCGTCAATCAAACGCAGTAATTGGTTAATTTATCAAAACCACTTTATTCATTTAGAAAATTTAATTTTAATTTCTGTTTTTAAATTACGTAATGTAAACAAATTATTCTTACAAAAAAACAAATTTGCAATAAACGATTGCAACTGCAACTGATAAGACATTTATCTAATGTTGACAACATTTTTTGGCGAAACCCCCAAGCTGGATATAGTGGTCAAAGCGATAACAGTAATGATCATTCCGAACCACCAATCTCTGTCTGTTTACGACAGTCTCCCTGTGCTATTGATGGGTCAACGGGATTTGGATCTGCTTCGTTTTTACGAGTCACTTGCTCGTCAATGCTCCATTGCTCTCAAATGCTCATCGAATCAACCAGTTTTTCCGATATAAAAAAAAAATAAAAATATAAATAAAAAACATTCTTACACATTTTCTTAGAAAAGCATTTTTTATTATTACGAACAAAACTACAATTAAATTTCTTTTTATTTCAATTGCACGACGCATTTCCGATCCAATGCACTTGGAAATCGGCAGTGGCAGTGCACACAATGAATATCAAATATATATCTACACATTACATCCATAATAATCCAATACACTACTTATTTCCAATGTGTAAAGTAAGAAATGGTTGATACGTGTTCGCAATACGAATAAAAAAAGCGACACCTGCCTTAAATTATCGCAATCTCCTTTTTTATAAATGAATTTTTGCCTCTGCAAACATGCAATATATGCATAATACATTAGGAGCTGCGCAATAACTCAAATAAATCATAATATAACATTTTTTTTTAGTGTTTTGCGTATCATTTTGATTAAATTCAACATTTCTTGTGTAACTTTTAAAGTTGCAATTTCAATTTGCTAAATCTTTGTTGATTAATGGTCGCCTTTATCAAAAGATTACAATTTATTGGCCTTTGATGCTGTGTTGTCCTGTTTTATCCCCGTTTCACATTCCGTTTCGAATGAATTTAAAGAATGAGGCAATTTGCGAATATTCCTTTTACCATCAGTGGGTGGGAGATTGTGTTTATTGATTCATGCAGGTTGGGGATCACGGAGAATGTCAAGATCTTATGTCTTTTCCACATAAATGGCCGGTTCCTACATGACATTTTATGCAAATAAACATTCATTTATGTTTTATTTTTATTTTTTTAATGATAAAAATATTTTTTCGTCTATTTTTTTGTCGACGAGGAGTCGGATTTGATGTCCTTGGAAAATTATCGCCCTCTGCCACCATAGAGTGACCTAATCGATAAAAACAATAGGAGGATGGAAGAAGCCACAGTTCAAACTCGTTTTTCCTTCCCTCGAGACCTAAGCAGAAATTGAATCCTCACAATTACCCCTCCTTCCATTATCCGAGGGTAGAAAATGATGACGTCAGGGAATGAGAAATCACGAGTGACTCATCTGCGCAATGACAATTACAACTGCGAAATTCGGGCATAAATCACTCAAGTTTAGCGGGAGCAGAGAGAGAAAAATCTTTCAAATTAACGCTAATTTTTTTTTTATTATTCAAAAGAGGGTGACAAAATTGGATAAAATAAAAATGAAAAGGATTTTTCGCATTTTAGGAAATCGATATCACTTCGTGTTTATCGACATTTAATTCGATTGCGTCGAGTTGAGTGTATTTTTATTTTTTATTTTTTATTTTTTCCTTCACATATTTGTTTCCAAACATCAATTTATTTGAGGATCCTCCGCTCTGCTCCGTCTCTTCTGCTGCTTCTCAGATTACTGTAATTGCGCGCGATGTGGAAAAGAAGGGAAACTGTTTGCTTCAGCTTCAATTAACGGAAGCTGGCCCCCAAGTGGGTCCAAACGCAGCTTAAAGTTTCACGATTGAGTGGATAAGAAAAAGAGAAAAACCCCAAAATAAAAGAAACAATAATAAAAAATAAAAAATAAAAAATTCTTCGACCTTTTTTCCTATTTATTTTCCCAATCAAAGAAGCAGAAGCCGAAGATCTACATTCACTCGAAACTGCCACATAAAATTCATTGCAGATTTGAGTGAAATGCAGTTGATGTCAAGGACAAACCACATTGTATGAATACTAATCAGCCTGAGTTATAATCCATCTGCCACTGAATTTTTCAGTTTTGTGATTCTGACAGCTGCTACCTGAAGAACTCGAGTGAATAGATGCTTGAAAAGTTGACGTCATGTTGCAATACAGCGAAATGGCACATAATGAAATGAGCAACAAAACACACCCGATGGACCCTCGCAGCTGCTGCTCATACTCAGTGCTCTCCTGTTTTAATCATTCCAATAAAATGCGAGAAAAAAATGCTTTAATTTAACCCGATTTCACGTGATTCATTTCCTTTCTCTCCGTGTTCTTTAATGATTGCATTTCTCGACCCAAAAGTGGGCATCGAGAATGCATAAAGATGACATAAAAACCCAACTCTCATTTTCGAATCTCTCTCTTTCTTTTTATTTTTTTATTTTTTTTATTTTTATTTCATTGAAATTCAAGTCACGCTACAAGTTTAGAGGGTTCCTTCAAGCCCCTTAACAACTCTTCAGATGTAGGGCACACAATTACCCCTTTACACACTGAAAAAAACTGTTTTAAATGCAGTTTGGGACGTTGAAAAGCGGCATCTTGCGAACACACACGTCCGACTGAATGTCACTTTAATTTAGGACTATTTTATACGTGTTCGGGAATGCGTCTTGAGTCGTAAAACCGTAAAAGGTGCGCCGTTACACGCGAAAAAAACAAAATAAAATTAAAAAAAAAACAAGCAGACGACTATGTTTAATCACATTTTAATGTATTTTAAATTCTGTTATGACAGGATCGTGTTGATATTTAATTTAACGTTGAATTTATTGACGTCTTAAAGGTCAGCTTCGTCTCTACTAATTCAATTGACTCCCACACACAAAAACATCAACTTTAGTTTTATTTACGTGTTTACTACATTTCTTAAAACTCCGCCGGTGCTACATAACTTATTTATAAGTCCTAAATGGATTTTCATCTCTGCATAATTTAAATTTTTAGTGAATAATCAAATATTTACTCGAGCACAAGTTTCCTCAACAAGACACCAGGATTCGATTTGTGTCTTTAGTACAAATAGCTCGAAAAACTCGTCCTCTTTCAAACCCGTTCACCCATTTTACTTAAAACGTTAATGGACCCGATCCCCCGACCATATACACCCATAGAAACACGTTTCTTTTTTCTTTTTTTAAACTAAGACGTGGCAATAAAGGAGGTTGACGCGCCATTGACTGATTTATTTATTGCTGATGCAGCAGAGATGTCATCTCGTCTCAAGATTAAAAACGTGTGGATGTGTCAAGAAAGACTCGGCTTTTTGGTTTGTGATTTTTTCCAGAACAGTAAATCAAGTAGATGTGTCTTTTTCTCTCGTTTTTATTCTATGTCACTTGTCTGGCTCGGGTTTCTGATTCAGACAGTACGTTAAGGAATGAGGGCGTGGTAGGATACTGCTCTTTGGAGCCGGTTTTGTGGACAAAGGGAAGTTCACATCATGTGATGTTTTTCAGCAGCAGGTGGGGTTTAAATCAACTCGGTGTCACCTGCGACTGCAAGAAATACAAGAGTTTGATAAGGAAACCATCTTTGGATGGGAAATTACACCCACTTCCTGTCTAGGTGGGGGACTAGGGCGAAAGGTGACCCCAATATTCACAAACAGGAAGTGCTTCTGGTTTTATTTTTAATTATTTTTAATTATTTTTGTTTTTTGGTACGTTTTTATTTTTTTATTTTAATTTTTACTCGCGGTTAATGAGAGTTGGCATTTTTCCAAGCGAGAGTATAAAAAAGAGGTGTGAAAAACCTTAGAACCTTGAAAATGAACGCCACTTAAAACAAAGAAAGGATTTTTTTTTTTTAGATTATTTAAATTTAAATTTAAATCAACATTAAAATTAAAATTAAATAAATGCGAAAGATCGCACGATTATATTACATAGTTTGGATATTACACGTAAGAAATGATTTTATAATTAGAAAATCGAATTAGAACTATTTTCTGGATGAATAAAGAACACGTTTTGAATTTTGTGCGGTTATAAATATCTTTAATTCATTTTTATTATTTAAATTTTTTATTTTCTTAATTTATTTATGTTTTTGTGCACATTTGGGCACAAGGGAGGGAGGAATTGTGATAGGTTAGACACCATCTGCTCTTGATTTACCCCCGCTATATAAGCTAATAAGGGCAGTTTGAGCATCGCCCCGCCTCCCCCTACTTGTGTTCTAACAAAAGATTTTTTGAATATGACGGCATTTGAAATTGAAAAGGATTATATCACCCCTCCATGCATCGATATTGGAAAAGAAACCTCGTTTCAGTGAAGTGGAAAGTGGCATTTAAGCTCGCATTTAAGCCCCCCACTTGCTTATAATGGGGGAAGAAGCAACAGGAAGTGTTTGACGTTTATCTTCTCGTTCAGCCGTTGGGGGGCGATCAAAGGGTAACCATTCATGACGTCAAAAAGTTAGCGAATTACTATACTCGTGTAGTATTATTTTATACAGTGAAAATAAACACGCGTTTAATTTATTTCTCAAACATTTTCTTTGTGATTAATTTTGTGTCAAGGCGACTCGTCCAGGTGGGCGGATGAACACAAGGAGGAAGTAAATAAATATAAATAAATAAATAACGTATTTGTTTTGGCATTTGGATTGCGTATAGATACATAATCAAACAATAACAATTTATTTTTTATTTTTGTTTGTTTGGTGTGAATGTCGTTTTCGTTTTATTTGCGTTTTATTTAGTGACCAAATTACGAGTTGTATCAGCGCGCGAGTGTTATCAGTTTATTTAACAATGGCAGCCATTATCTGCAGCTTAATCTGGCTTTGAATGTTGTGATTAGGTGTTATTTGCTCTCTAAGTATTCATTATTTATTGTCGGCTCATAAAACAGTCGTTTTATCAGCTACTTTCTTTTTACAAATAACCACGTGGTTTGGATGTTTATTTCGGTTTCGACTTCCCACGTCGAACGATAACCCTGAAATCAATGTCGTGTCTGAATGTTTTATTTTTATTTATTCAGCGGCTATGTTATTTTTATTATTATTAAATTTTAATTTGTTCGTTGTTGTTTTTTATTTATTTATTATCTCACTCCGCAGTTGGGATTCCATGGGAGAAGGGACGAGGCTTTTATTTGATTGTCACTCGGGCCCGCTCGGAGTGAATGAGCCTCGCTCCTCAGCCAATCACATTTCCTCATTCAACTAAATAAGCCAATGAAATTGTATGTAGCAATTTATCTTTGTAACTGAGCCGCGCTTGCGGAAGATAATGGAAGGTTTAATCAGACCAAACGGCCGATTTACACCGAATAATTCAAACTCGACTAATTTTTAAAAATCCAACAAAGATTGAATAAAAAAACTAGACGAACTCGCACACCCCTTCGCGCAACAGAACCGAAATCCAACCCAAACAAAAAGCGGGAAAAAATAACAAACATCGCCGCTCTATCCGATCCAAGTCTGAATTCTCCCAACTAATAGGCACGGCAGCTGTTGTTGGTGGTGCGGCCATATTTGTAAGCGATTGAGTCTTTTTGTTAGTTTTGCCGTCAACTCTTAGGGTTATAAAAGTGTGTGTTTCGCAAAATGAACGAGTTTCCAACCATTCAATGTGATTTTATGTGAAAGAAAACAACTCGGATTATCGTTTCTGCCCATTCCAGCGTCGTGGATGAGCGAAAGAGCGCAAAATTGGTACGAGAGGAGAGGGACTATTTTTTTTAATCTTTCGCCGTGACCGCGTTTAAGGGAAAGCCGACCTCGTCGGTGATCTCGGCTGTTGCTTGTTTAGACGTAAAAATCGGTGATTCATCGCGAATTGCGAGCGGACATTTATAAAAATAAGGCAGTCGCACACTGCCAGTTCGTGCCAGGTAAGCTCGTTGGTGATTTCGAGGCGGAATTACGCTTTAAACGTGCGCTCCCGACTCGTCAAGCCTTTGTCCGCCATTTTGATGAGTTGGATGAAGAACGCTGTTTTGGAGACAAGCTTAACAACGCAAATTGCATTTTTACAAAATGGTTGATCGGCACGGAGCTCGTTGACGTCCTGTTCCGTTAAGATCGGGACGAAATTGCTCCGTTTCGCGCCCGATTTGTCGTCCAGACGTGTTCGGATACGAGTTGGGTGCAGTCGTGTTTGGGTTTGCTCGACACTTTCATACATTTCGTCATTTTTGCATGAAATTTCGCGCTTTGGAGGTTGTCACCTTGTGTTTGGGCTGTCAATCGCTCGCCTAGAAATAACACGAGCTGCATTCGCACGTTTTTTCAACCCACGACGATCCAAAGCCCGAAATTCGTGCGAAAATGCGCGAAATAATGCCATTTACCTCTTGTTTTGATTTTTTTTTTTCGTTCGCATTTCCAAATTTTACACGTCGAAATTAAATTTATTAATTTAAAATATCCAAAATAAATTCCAGATATTTTTAAAATTAAAAAAAAAAATTTAATACGAAAAAATCGAAAAAAAAATCGAATTTTTGCGTTTTTAAATTTTTTTTCTTTTTGAAATGAACGAAAACGACGAAAAAAAATCAAATTCAATCAACAAACATTTTTATTTAATTTAAAAAAATTAAAAAACCAAAATTTCTAATTATTTAATTTTATTTCCACTCCATAGGTGGGAGTCGATCGTCATGGAAGCTCTCGGGACATGAGCACCCGCCAACGGACGGTGTGAATCGCATTTCCGCGGCAAAAACGCCAAAAATGGCACCAACCAAACGCCCCACCAACCAAACATGAAAGAAGACGACCCCGTGTCGGGCGTGGGGCCCGCCGACGCTCACCGCGACGAAGATTCCGACACGAACTTCACGAAATGGCTGCTGGAAGCGATCCGCAAGATCAAGCACCAAAAGCAGCGACCCTCCATCGAGAGGATCTGCAACGCGGTGCGGCAATACCACAAAGTGAGCAAAGACAACGTGATCGAGCACCTGGAGAACGCCGTGAACGAAGGAACGGTCCTGCAAGTGTACAACAAGGGCCTGTGCTCGTACAAGGACCCGTCGCGGGTGCCGCAGCCGAAAACGCCGAGCGGTCAGTCGCCGCACGCCGTCTGCAGTCCGAAAAACAATGCCAAGCGACCGAGCGACTTGATGAAAGCCGTGGTCAAGAGCGTGCGGGACTTGGCCGAGGTTGGCGGATCCACGCTGAACGCCGTGGAGAAGTATTTGAGGCAGAATTCGGCGTTGGTCGGCGAGAATAACGCGGATTTTGCGCAGAATGTGCGGCTGGCGGCCAAGCGGGCCGTGAAAAGTGGACATTTGGTGCAGAACGGGGCGCTTTTCAAGCTGCCGGCGGAGTTGGGCACGCAGACGCACGTGGGGACGTGCGAGAGTAACGCGGGGCTGTGTGCGGTGCCCGCAGAGTTGGTGAACAGTGTTTCGACTAACGGTGGATTCGTGAAAAACGGATTGGGGCCGTCGTTGGACGATGGTGGGAGCAGTAGTGACGACGATGCTACTATACCTTTAGATGAATCTGTAAGTTGGGTGAATGAGCGCAGGTTTTTATTTATGTTTGTGTGGTTTTTTTGGAGGGGGAATGTGTGCTGGGTTCGCGTTGTGTGAGCCAACATTCTTTGTGGTGGTTGAGTTGTTTTGGGAGAGGTTTCTGGGAAGATGACGAGGTTTGGTTGTCGGTGGTGAATGTTTTGAGGGTTTTAGTGGGTGGTTTTGTGTTTTTTTTAAGGAAGGACGTTGAAATTGGTGGTTTTAAACGTTTTATTGGTTGATTTTGTTTGTTTTTTTGAGGAAGAACGTTAAAATTGGTCGTTTTAAACGTTTTATTGGTTGATTTTGTGTGTTTTTGGGTATTTTTTGTGGAATAACGTAAAATTTGGTCGTTTTAAACGTTTTATTGGTCGATTTTGCGTATTTTTTTTTAGGAAGAACGTTAAAATTAGCTGTTTTAAACGTTTCATTGGTTGATTTTGTGTGTTTTTGGGTATCTTTTGTGGAATAACGTAAAATTTGGTCGTTTTAAACGTTTTATTGGTTGATTTTGTGGGTTTTTTTGAGGAAGAACGTTAAAATTGGTCGTTTTAAACGTTTTATTGGTTGATTTTGTGTGTTTTAGGTATGTTTTTTTGGGAATAACGTTAAAATTGATGGTTTTAAACGTTTAATTGGTTGATTTTGTGTGTTTTTTGGTTTGTTTTTGTATTTATTTGAGGAGGAATGTTAAAATTGATCGTTTTAATGCAATTGTTAATGGTTGAGAAGGTTTTTTAAGAAAAAAGGGTGAATTTAGAAAACGTGTGTTTTGACAGGAGATTAAATACTCCCATTTGTAAGTGGTTTGAATAGAGGCTTCATGTTTTTGAAGAGGAGAAAATCAATAGACATGAGGAAGTCTGAACAAGCAATTTATTTTTACGTAGTTATGTTATAAAACTTACCGTGAGATGATTTTAATGGAGTGCGTCGTTTAACGGCTCACTGAACGAACGATTAATCCAAAATAAAATTTTTTTTTTAAAAAAAAATTTTAAAAAAAATTTAGAAAAAAAATTTATTTTTTATTTAATTTAAATACGAAAAATGTGTGAATTTATTTTTGAAAAGTTCAGTGAGGTGGTCAAACCACACCAACCCTCGTGGAACCTTCATTAAAAACAGTTATTTAAAAAATAATTGATTTTTTTTTTTAAATTAATTTTTTTAAAGAAATTTTTATTTTTCAGGTGAAAAATGCAAATTTTTAATTTTTTTTTTAATTTTTTTTTTTTGGTGGGGGGTCTTAAGGGTAATTTGGATTTGGGTGGTTGGGATTGTGATTTGAGGTGGGATTATTTGGAAAATGTGAGTGAATCATTGAGAAAACACTCCTGGTTCTGTCCAGAACAATATTAAGGATTTCTCGCATGGCACGAGATTTTATTGATTTTTGCTTGTGTTGAAGGGAGAAGGGGGTGAAAGGGAGAGCGAGAGGAGTGGTAAGGGTGTGGGTGCTTGTTTTCGCGTTCAAAGTCACTCAGAAGCTCGCAATGGATTTTTTTTTTTTTTTTTTTTTTTTTTTTATCTTTTTTATCCTAACTATGTTTTGGAAATACCCAGAGGAAGAAAGGAAATCGATTTGCTTGCTTAATTAACACCACTTTGGAAATATGTTTGGATTATCTCAATAGCGATTGTGATTTTTAGAAAATTTTTTTTTTTGAAATTTAAATTTAAATTAAATTGGAATAAAAAGTATTGATTGTTTTTTGGTTTTTAATTTTTTTTTTTTGGTTTTTTTTTCAGACAAAAAGTCCATGTCAAAATGGCAGCAATAATGTTGCGAAGCAGGCGTGTTGTTCCTGTCATAAAACCGCCGAGGAAAATAGACGCGGCGTGTACGAGGAGTTACTTGTTTGTACCGAATGTGGTACTGGTGGTATGGTTTTGTTTTTGTTATTTGTTGTTGGATGCTCTGACAGAACGTGGGATGCCAATAGAGCGCGGTATTCTTTGCAATGCGGGTCTAAATTGACGAAAACGAGTAAAATAAATGTTTTAATTGGTCAAAACGAGTAAAATAAATGTTTTAATTGGTCAAAACGAGTAAAATAAATGTTTTAATCGGTCAAAACGACTAAAATAAGTGTTTTAATTGGTCAAAACGAGTAAAATAAATGTTTTAATCGGTCAAAACGAGTAAAATAAATGTTTTAATCGGTCAAAACGACTAAAATAAGTGTTTTAATTGGTCAAAACGACTAAAATAAATGTTTTAATTGGTCAAAACGACTAAAATAAGTGTTTTAATTGGTCAAAACGACTAAAATAATTGTTTTAATTGGTAAAAACGACTAAAGTAAATGTTTTAATCGGTCAAAACGACTAAAATAAATGTTTTAATCGGTCAAAACGACTAAAATAAGTGTTTTAATCGGTCAAAACGACTAAAATAAATGTTTTAATTGGTCAAAACGACTAAAATAAATGTTTTAATTGGTCAAAACGACTAAAATAAATGTCTAAATTGAATACAATGACTAAAATAAATGTCTAACTTGAAGAAAACGACTAAAATAAAAGTCTAAATTAGCCAAGACCGCAAAAAAATTTAGGGGAAATGTACATTTTGTAAGTAGAACACCCGCGTTCTAATAGAGCATTTAGAGTAATTATTTATTGATTTACATTTTTTGTGAATTGAATTGACTTTACAGGTCATCCATCTTGTCTTCAATATCCACCGGAGTTGGTTATCCACCAGTGGCAGTGTCACAGGTGCAAAAAGTGCTCCATTTGTGGCAAAAGAGACCAAGCGGTAGATATTTCACCATTCCCCCCCCCCCCCTTTTTTTTGCATTTCTAATTTAGTTATTTATATTTTTAATTCAAATTCCAGGACACGCTCGTGTTTTGCGGTTATTGTGATAAGGGGTTCCATTTGACATGCCATCAACCCCCACTTCTAAAAATACCCAAAGGTTTGTTTTATTGCCGTTTGGCAACACTTTTTACGGCACGTGCGCTTCTCGGAAAAATGAATCCGGGAAGAAGAATGTTGGAAACAAACATTTTATTTTTAAAAAAAAAACATATTTTTTCAACAGGTTCTTGGCTGTGTTATTCTTGTATAAGCAAAAGCAAGGGCGAGAAAATGAGCAATGAAGTAACGTCGAAAGTGAAGAAGAAATTAACCAAGCACAAATCGGATAAACTCAGGACACCGCGCGGCAACGACAGCAGGTAAAAGGCGAAGCCGACACGTCCGAACCCCAAATACGTCGAAATTATATATTGCGTCGGGTTTCGCGAGGTTTTATCTTCTTTTTTTCTTACAAGGGGGGGAATAGGCCCCCCCTTGACCCTCCCAAACCTAACCTTATGCGTTTTCACACTTGGAAGTAAAGTAAAGTAAACAATGGAGAAGTAGAAGTAAGGTATTGGGAGTACACATTGTAAGGTGCCTTTTTGAGTGCAATTCGAGTATACGTTACGCGCGTTACGCTTCATTTATTTTTTATGTTTTTCGCTTTGAATTTCTCGCGATTAGTTTAATTCGGCGTCGAATATATTTTTGAAGAGCGTGCGGGAATCTACGCCAGTTGAAGCGTAACGTTGCGGCGCGTGTTTGTGTATTTAAGTCGGCTATTTGTTGCTAAATATGTTGGCGCGCCGCGTGCTCGGCCCGGATATTCAGCGAACGTTCGGCCAAAACACATTGTGCGAACGATGCTATCTATGCAAAAGCGGGCGCTCGCATGACCAAAAAAGGTGTCGCGCAGCGCACGTTTGATAAGATGCATCAGTTTATTTGTGCAAACGCTCGGTGTTGCGACATGCGAGGGGATTGTGGGTAGTTAAGGCGAAGCGCGCATCCGACGGCGAACAAATTGAGACATGGAGCGGGCGTAATTCGAATTTTTGGGGAATAAAATGTGTTTATTGATTGCGGCTGTTGGTAATTTTAGTTTAGGCGAGCCAAGGAGTCTGCGACCTTTTCGTGTTTTGGCGCTTGTCGCGATTAATAATTGATTGGGTTATTAAATAGGCTGTGTTGGTGTTCCGCGTGATTGGCGCCGCGATTTATTGGGGGGAAAGTCAGTGCTCGCGAGTTGCGCAGTTCCTTCCGTAGGTTTAATTATAGGCGCTGATTGTGTGTGGAGTTGGTGAGACTCTGTTCTAATATTAGGAACGGTAGCGTGTCTACCCTCGCATTCCTCGGTTGGGTTTTTTGACTTTCTCTCCTTGGTTTACCCCTGGTGGGTGAAGTGGATGTGGATTTGGATGTGTTTGGTGGTGGATTAAAGTGGATTTGGAGGATTGAATTGGATTTTTTTTGTGTTTTTTTTTTTTTTTAGATGTCCCACTCCTGGCTGTGATGGATCGGGGAATGTCAATGGAAAATCTACGCATCACAAAAGGTGTGGATGGAGTTTGCGGCGGTTTGGTTGGGGTTTGGGTTGAAGATTGATGAAGTTTTGTGTGTTTTTGGGGGGAATTTGTGATGTTTTGAGTTTTCTTGTGGAGATTTACTGGAGTTCTGTTAATTTTTGCGAAAAGTTAGACGAATTTGGTTAATTTTTGCGGAAATTTACACGAATTTCGTTAATTTTTGCGGAAATTTACACTAATTTAGTTAATTTTTGTTCCAATTTACACGAATTTCGTGAATTTTTGTTCAAAATTTGTTAATTTTTCTCCAATTTACACGAATTTCGTCAATTTTTCTCCAATTTACACGAATTTCGTCAATTTTTGTTCAAAATTTGTTAATTTTTCTCCAATTTACACGAATTTCGTCAATTTTTGTTCAAAATTTGTTAATTTTTGCTCCAATTTACACGAATTTCGTTAATTTTTGCTCAAATTTACAGGAATTTCGTCAATTTTTGCTCAAAATTTGTTAATTTTAGCGACAATTTACTGGAATTGCGTTAATTTTTGCTGAAATTACAGAAATTTACGGAAATTTTGTTCGTTTTGATTTCCTAACGAAACGTTAAGATCTGTACACGAATTGTATTAACCCTTCACTTTGTTCTCTCTCCTCGAAGGCAATACGCATGTCCACGTCTTTCGCCCGACAAAAGGCCTTCGAAACCACGCAAGAAGCGAGATCACTCGTCCCGAAACAGTGTGCCCATTTCTTGCGCGATTTCTCCCGACGTGAAGAACAACGGAGACGAACGCCTCGACTCGGGCAGCGAGTCGATGCAGCAGGAAATGACGGCCGGAGACCTAGCCTCGGACAATTGCGCCAACAAGGACTTTCCATCCTTTTCACTCCACTACAAACCAAAGGGCCTGATCGACGGACTCACCAAATTCTTCACGCCCACAAACAAGCGCAAATCGCGGCTCGCCGGCGCCTCCACGTCCGAATCGGAGACGCAATCGCCCACGCCCAAGATGAAATCGTCGCACAAGATCGTGGACAACTCGGCCGCCGAGCGCCTCCACAAACCGGACCCTTCGTGGACGTCCGGCAGACAGAACAATTCAGGAATTTCACTCAAATCCGAGCACGCGGCCGGCACGACAACAACGACAACGACCACGACGACCACGCATGCGTCGCTGAGCGGCGCCGCGCCGCCCCACACGACGATCGCGAGCACGAACGGCGGCAAAACCTCGTCGTCGTCGCCCACGTCGTCCAACAGCTCGTCGTTCGCGCACAAGCATCCGGGCAGCGGTCAACTCAAGGGACTGTTTGATGGGCTGTCGCATTTGTACACTACACCTGGCGAAACCCGCAAAAGAGGTGTGAATGGTGTGCAACCTGTGTATGCACCGCCGAAGCGGGGTCGCAAAAGTGTAGGGAGCAACAGCAGCAACACGTCGGTCAATTGCGTCGGTGGCGAGGCGGCCGAGAGCAGCAACAGCGCCGGGAACGAAGCGAGCGTTGCCGCCGCGGCGACGGTTGTTGCCGGGAGTGCGAGCAACAACGGTGCGGCCGTCGCACTCACGTGGAGTCAGCAGGCGAAGGCTCCTCGAACGGGGGCGCCGCCTGTCGAGACGGTCGCGACGAGGGTTCAGAGTCGAGCGGCGTTTACGTCGATGGGACCCGCGAGGGTGAAGTCGCCGATTTTGTCGGAGACGTCGTCGGAGTCGTCGTCGTCGGAGTCGTCGTCGGAGTCGGAGTCGTCGTCGGAGTCGTCGGAGTCGCAGGAGGACGAGCCGAAGAGGATGCCGCCGAATAATCGCGGGAGGACGGCGGCGCCGGTGGTGAAGGAGGCGGCGAGGGCGTCGCCGCCGCCGCTGCTGCACGCGCCCGTGACGACCAATAAGCTGATTGCGGCGTCGAAGTTGCAGAAGGTGACGGCGAAGTACAAGAAGATTGTTAAAAAGACAAGCGGTGAGTTGGTGGGAGGTGGAATTTTTTTTGATTGGTTTATTTTATTTTATTTATTTATTTTTTAGAAACGCGGTCGTACGATACGCGGATCGCTGCTGTGCGTGCGGAGAACCCGGTTACGTCGTCGTCGTCGTCGTCGTCGTCGGAATCGGAGTCGGAGGAGGAGTCGTCGTCGTCGTCGGAATCGGAGGAGGGGGAGGATAGGAATTCGGATAGTGATGGAGTGAGACAGAAGATCGGTAATTGGGTTGTGTTGTGGGTTTGTTTTTGAGGTTTTTGGGATTTATTTGTGTTGGTTTTAGATGATGACAGCCAACAGATTCCTCCCGGGGTGTCCGATAAAGATGTGGAGATGTATAAGAAGGCGCAGGATAAGGTGATGCAGGTGGGATTGAGTTTTGTTTGTGTGTTTTTTTTTGGTTTTATTTATTTATTTATTTTTTTTTTGTTTTTAGACGTTGCAATTGGGTTGTCAGTCTCCGTTGCCGCCGTCGGAATCGAGTAATCGGTGTCCTGCAGCCATTGAATTCGGACAGTATGAAATTCAGACGTGGTATTCATCGCCATATCCGCAAGAGTATGCACGGTTGCCCAAATTGTTCCTATGTGAATTTTGTTTGAAGTACATGAAGAGCAAAAATATACTTCTGAGACACATGGTGAGATTTGGTGACGAAAATTGTGAAAGTTGATGATTTTTGGTGATTTTTTTAAATGATTTTTTAATGATTTTTGTGGTTTTTGGTGATGTTTTAATGATGTTTGGTGATTTTTTAATGATTTTTTGATTTTTGGTGATTTGTTAATTGATTTTTGATGATTTTTGGTAGTTTTTGTGGATTTTGAATGGATTTTGTTGACTTTTCAATGATTTTTGTTGATCTTTTAATGATTTTTGTTGAGTTTTTAATGGTTTTGGTTGATTTTTTAACGATTTTTGTTGATTTTTGAATGATTTTTGTTGATTTTTTAGAAAAAATGTACGTGGACACATCCTCCAGCGACGGAGATATACCGGCACAGTAATTTGTCTGTGTTCGAGGTGGACGGCAATGTGAATAAGATTTACTGTCAGAATTTGTGCCTGCTCGCTAAACTCTTTCTCGATCATAAAACGTTGTATTACGACGTGGAACCGTTTCTGTTCTACGTGCTGACAAAAAACGATAGGAAGGGCTGTCATTTAGTCGGATATTTTTCAAAGGTAACCCAATTTTCCTCCTTTCATTCATTCCTTTTTTACTTATTTTTTTAAATTTTGTTTTAACTAGGAAAAACATTGTCAGCAAAGGTATAACGTGTCCTGCATAATGACCATGCCGCAGTACCAGCGGCAAGGTTTCGGCAGATTTCTCATTGACTTTAGTAAGAAACGATGTTTTGTGCAGTTTTAATTGCGTTGCGACTTAATTTTCGTTTCTATTTCTCAACAGGTTATTTATTATCAAGAAAAGAAGGTTTGCCCGGGACTCCGGAAAAACCTTTGTCCGATTTGGGACGCGTTAGCTACATTGCTTACTGGAAAAGCATAATTATTGAATATTTTCATAAATTTCAGGAAAAAAAGACCTCGATGAAAGGTATGCGATTAATGGCGAACATTTAGTAGTTCCGACATTCGCCACGGCGCTTGCGCCGCCCTGGTGAGCAAAAATGTAACGAAAATGTTTTATTTTGCAGCTATTTCTAAGATTACGGGTATGTGCGCACCTGATGTCACAGCGACTGTGGAGATGTTGAACATGATGGCTTTGAATGAGGGAAAGTGAGTTATTTTGGAGAGAAAAATTAGAAAATAAATAAATAATTATTTTTTGTTTGAAGATGTACAATTAGTATGCAGAAATGCATGATCAGTGATCACATGGGGAAGGTTGCTAGCAGTAAAAGGGTTGTTTTGGATCCCGATTGTTTGCGATGGACACCACTCGTCACTCAAAACATGATTGAAAGTGACCACAAAGACGACGAGAGCAAATCTGAAGACGAGGAGAAATCTGTGCAGAGGAAGACGCGCGGCAAAAAGATGCAGAAGAGGCAGCCGGACGCCAGGAAACAGAAGGGCGGCGAGCCCGCCGACGAGCCCAAGACGAAGAAGTCGAAATCGGACTCGAAGGAGCGCGAGAAGAAAAACAAATCGCGGAAGAAATTGCGCAAACACAGAGAAAGTAATTATTCGCTTTTGTAACAAAAAAATTTAATCCCGATTTGATTTGATTTGATTTTCCAGAAGAGAAAAGTCCGAAAGCGTCGGCGAATACTTCGAGCGAGTACGTGAACAACGGGAAGTTGGACAAACCGGCGGCGCGCACCAAACCGATGGACAAACCGACGCCGCGGACCAAACAGCACGCGCGGACGAAGCTGTCCGCGAACAAAAGCTACGTCAAGTCGGATTCGGAGACGCCGAAGAGCGGGAACATGAAGCTGCGCGCGCTGAAGAAGCCGGAGAAGTCGACGGGCGAGAAAGGCGGCGAGAAGAGCAAGGCGAAGACGGCGACGGAGCCGGGCGACGGACCGATGCCGGAGCTGCAAGCCGTGGAGGACTTGGACGACGCGCCGGTCGATCCGAGCTGTCTCGCGCCGCCGTCGCTGCAGCAGATCATCTCCGAGAAGGAAATTCTGCGCAAAAAGAAGCGCGGGTGGCCGAAGGGGGTGAAGCGGGGGTCGCCGCCGAAGAAAGTGGTGAAACAAGCGAGGCGGGGTCGTCCGAAAAAGGTGATTTGGTCGTCGAAGGTGTTTGGTTTTGAGTGATTTGTGGTTTTTGTTTGGTAGATTTCGCTGCTGACGACGAGCGAGACGAATAAGAAGTCGGTCGTCGAGAACACGGCGCCCGTGGCGAGCAAGAGGAGTTCGAGGGACGACAGCCAAGCCGAGGACAGCGACGACGAGGAAGAGGAGGACGAAGATGACGAAAAAGTGATTTTTTCGTTTTTTTAAGAAAAATAAATGAATAAAATTAATTAAAAAGAGAAAGGAATTGAATGGATTTTATTTAATTATTTCTTTTTAGGATTACGGAGTGAGTCCGGTTGTAAATAGTGCAAATAAGGAGAAGGAGGTTGAGGAGGACGACGAGGACTTATCGGACAACGAGGTCAATTTCGACGTCGAGGAGACGAACGTGGAGCGAGGAGACGAAACGTGCAAGGAGGACAAGACGGAGGAGCGAGATTTGACCGTGACGGAGGAAGGACGGCTCGTGGAAGAGGAGGAGGAGGAGAACGGCGACGCGATGATGGCGACGATCGCCGCGTGCGGGCCCGCGCCGCTCACGCCCGTGACGCCGAGCAGCGGGCCGCCGCAGATGCTGGCGTCGAACAACTGCGTGCAGGGACCGCCGAGCAGCCAGTCGAACTGCTCGCTGGAGGACAGCCAGCTGCTGCAGAACACGCCGCCGCTGTCGGCCAGCAACCCGATGCTGGCGAGCCCGTCGCAGAACATGACGCCCAACTACCAGTCCGAGCACATGACGATGACGCCGGCGGCCGTCTGCTCGGCAGCCAGCGAGGCGAGCATGCAGCGAGGGGAGTACGAGGAGCGGCTGCACGGCAGCTACGACATGGACGCGTCGCGCTCGCAGGACACGGTGTCCAGCGACGGGATGCGACGCGGCGGCATGACGCCGGAGAGCAGCCAGATGCACGCGCTGTCGAATCCGCCGACGCCCGCCGTCAAACCGCAAACAGTCGATATGCATCAGAACATGGGGGTCTACACGCCCGACTCGACCAGCAACAGCGTCCTGTCGGGCACGGGCGGCGGCTACCAGTCGATCGAGATCGACGTGGCGCAGCTCGGCCTGGAGTCGCCGACGTCCATCAGCAGCAGCGAGTTGGCGCACGGCTCGGTCGAGCAACAACAGCGGCCGCAGCAGCCCTTGCTCACGCCGCACGGGTTCTCCGACTGCGCGCAAATGGCGCCGTCGGCGAGCGCGGTCGTGGTGCGCAACGCGCCGACGCCCGTGCGCATGGTGTCGACGCCGACGCCGATCGCGCCGGCAGTGACACCCGCGCCCGTGGCGTCGGCGCCGCTGCGCATGCCGACGCCGACGCTGACGCCCGTGCCGTCGCACCACCACCGCCTGCACGCGCACCCGCCGCCGTCGCACACGCCGATCCTGCCGGCCAACTTCTGCAACGGCAACAACCTGTCGGCGTCGCACCTGGGACTGGCGAACCTGAACTCGATCACGCTGAACCACAACATGGCGCAGGGCGGAGGCAACATGAACCTGAACGTGGCGCAGGTGGGCGCGAACATGAACTGCGCGGCGCCCAACATGGTGGCCGTGGCGGGCGGCAACTTCGTGAGCGGGGTGAACGTGCAGGTGCCCGTGTCGTCGGGCACGTACGTGCAGGCCATGTCGGCGCCGGCCGGCTCGTACGTGAGCGTGCCGGTCGGCATGTCGGTGGCGGCCGTGCTGCAGCAGCACGCGCACGCGAGCGCACTCCAGCAGCAGGGCCACGGCGCCACGCAGCGGCTGACGCACGTGACGCTGCCGATGCCGGCGTCGTGCGCGGCCGTGTCGCCCGTGTCCAACTTCTTCATCCAGTCGCCGCGCCCGAACCAGACGCCCACGCCCACGCCCCCCGTGCATCTGACGCATCCGCACGCGCACGCGCACAGCCACGCGCACAGCCACGCGCACGCGCACCCGCACCCGCGGACCAACTCCACTAGTTGCAGTTTGGCGAAGCTGCAGCAGCTGACGAACGATATCATGGATCTGGTGCCGAGTCCGGCGACGCCGTGCAACACCATCACGCCGCCGCCGAACCTGACGCCGCCGCCGCCGGTGAACATGACGCCGCCGCCGTCGATCCAGCGCAACATGACGCCGCCGATCCCGAGCCTGCAGCCGCAGATCTCCATCCCGAACGCGCATTTGTACAAGCACTTCAACCGCATGCGGCCCATCCAGCGCAACCCGAACGTGACGATCAATCAGAACTTAATGTCCGGCTACCAGACCATCAACGGGTTCAGGATGCAGCCGCAAGGGGCGCCCACGGCCACGGTGCTCAACACGAGCTACATCACCAACACGGGGTTCATGAACCAGCAGATTCCGACCATGCAGATGGGCATGGGCATGGTGAACATGAACATGAACATGAACATGCACCCGCAGCCGCAGTACCAGGAGCAGGCGATACAGCCGGCGAGGCCGCAGAACGCCATGTACGCCACCTATGGCTACATTAACGGCAGCTTACAGCCACACACGCTCAACGGCGTCATGCGCAGGTGACTAGATGGACGTGGCGGGCCGTGGGCCGGTCCCGGGCCCGCGCAGGGCTCGGGCGGCTCGGGCTCCGCTTCCGATTCCAGTGGGACTTAATATTTTGTGATCAAATTTTATGTCATTTTTCAATCCCTCATCTACCCCTCGATCGAACCCTCCCTCATCTTCGCACAAGTTGTCGTCTTCTTATTATTATTATCACCATTCGAATCATGACGAATCTCAATTTTGCTTTTTTTTGTGTTTTTTAATGGTAATGAATTATGAAATAATTTATGTTTATGTTTATTTTTGTTTGTGCGCAAGCAATCACGTTTTTTCTCATCGCGATCATGAAAGATTGAAATTTTTTGTTTATTTGTTTTTGTATACCAAATATTGAAATGGCGAAATATACAAAGTTCCTTTTTTTGTGTTTTGTGTTTTGTTTTTACAGTAATACCAAAATAATGTGGTTTTTGCTTGCGCGGGAACAGAAATTTGGTGACATTTTACGTTGTGAATTGGAAAGTACTTAAAGGAAATTGTGCGTTAGGAATGCAATGGAATTGTCACTTTTTTTTATTTCTTAAGTTTTTTAGATTTTTTTAATAATTGGATAAATAAATGAATGGGAAAAAATTATCTGTCATGGGCACTTGCATGTAGTAAGTTGTAATTATTTATTTTTATGTAAATCATGTTTTAAAACTTTTTTTTTTGTGTAATAATTTGTTTTATATATTACATGAAATTTTTTTTTTTTTTTACAAATAAAAGATTTATGTTCCTAGTAATATTTTTACTTATATTATGTCGAATTAAGGCACGTTTTACAAGTGGTCACAGCGTAGTACAAATTTTATTATTCTAATTGCAAGTGCGATATGATCGATATATTTTTTTTTTTTTAATTTTTTTAATTGTTTATCATTAATATGTGGGCTTGGAAAAGGTGAAATGAATTTATAAGCTCGAAAAGTATTTTATTATTTTGTTTTAATCGAATATGGGCATTGTATAAAGTGATTTTCAATGGTAGATACAAAAATGTTGTTAAATCGATGACAAAAGCGACGCTTTCGGAACTGTCTAGTGATATATATATATAAATATATATATATTTGTTTTTTTTTATTATTATTATTATTATTATTTTTTCTTTTCACACGTGTATAGTTACAATCATCACTGATTTAAATCCCCGATTTTACTTGTAGGCACCTGTAGAAAAAGTGGGTTTTAATTTTAATTTTAATTTTAATTCAAAAAATAAATGGAAAAAAAAAATTTAAATAATTAGTTGATAAATATATATACGCCAAAAGCCGGAGTGATTTTTGACTTCGGCGTGTAAATAAGTTTCATTTTTTGCTGATAAAATATATTTAGCAAGAACAGAGGCATTATACCAGTATATAGGTTTGAATTCAATATTTTTTGGATGTCAGACATTTTTTTTTTCGTTTTTTTGTTTTCATTTTTTCATCAGAAGGGAATTTGTTTTGTAGGAATTTATTTAGCTGCAAATAAATTTTAAAAAATTTAAAAAAAAAATAAATAAAAAAAAAAATGTTTTTTCTAATGTGTACAGGTTCCTCGGAAAAAAAATTGATTTTCTCTTGTAAGAAATTAATGTGGCTACTTCAAGCAGTTGTCTATTTTTGTGTAGTTTGAGATTAAAAGCAACAAAAAAGAAAAAACAAAAAAAATAATAATATCGATATATACAAAAAAAAAATATAAAATATTCACTCGATGGGAATTTTATGACAAAAAAAATTAAACTGTGCATTTTAAATAAAATATAAATAAATATTTCATTATATTCTGTAAGAAATTTGAAAAAGAACAGAAATTTGCACAGGAAAAAACGAAAAAAACGAAAAAAAAAAAGTTTCAAACTGCTGTAAATACATTTGCTTGATTCAATTAAAAGAAAAATTACATTTTTTCAATCTATTTTTGTCAGTGTCTCATTTTTTCATCTTTATTTGTGTAGAGAAAAAAGGATTACAAATTTCGTTTAAGGGTTCATTAACAGTCAAGACATTTTTGTAATCTTTACAAAACACGGCCATTTTATTTCAGCTTCGAAATCACGCGGATTATGTCGTTTATGTTCATATCGCCACGTAGTTCTTCCACTTGTTGATTGTGGATGATGCTGCCCGAACGCACGAGAAAAATTCCTATTCAAAACATAATTTAAAATCAATTTAGGCCTATTATTAATTATTTTTTCATTTACCGTCAAAGAGTTTGTCGTTTTCCTCTTCCAAATCGTTGTTCATACTGGATATATTTCGCTGTCTGGGTCGGAAAAATCGTTGCTGGGAAAGAATTAAATTTTAAATATGAAATTCGATTGTAAAACGCTTTTATTTACTTCGACGTCGAGGAAGACATCGCCTTTCATATTGCGATGGAGGCCGCTGACGAGCCAAGTGTCACCGGTCACGGCGTACAATGCAATTCCTCGTTTGTCCAACTCAGGTTTAACCAGTGCGGAAACCTTCGCCGCAGCCTACCAAAAAAAAATCAAAATTGATTAATTTTGTTACCAATTAATTGGATTTCACTCACATCGTGTCGGTTCGGGCACCACGGTTTTCTCAAAGCCAAAATCAAAACGGCTTTATCGTCCCACAAAGCGCCTGCCTGAAAGAAATAGAAAAATCGACAGATTCCAGCACAGTTGTGAACAGTTGTAACGTCAACAAAATCGTCAACTCCCTTCACAACTATACTGGAATTGTTTTTTTTTTGCACCTTGAATGGTTTCTTATTTGAATCTTTCGTTGAACGAAGTGGAGCTTCGGCTAAGAAATGAATCCAGGAGTCGTCATAATCCAATACTTGAACTCTTCGCTTCCAAATGTACGTGGCAAAACCGGCACTAGCCAAACTTCCCGCCACTAATCGGACCCAGGGTGAAGTAGGAAGTATCGATGTCATTTTGAAGAAATTCGCTCAATTTTAAACATGATCTTTAATGGAAATTTTTAGGCCCGTCGGCTTTTGGAACAAATAGGCCTGCCTCCCATGGCAAAAAAAGGAGACAAGTACGATCTGTTACGTTTTCGAAAATTCTAACAGCATCCGTACAATGTTGTGAAACGTGCTCGCGTGCCCATTGTTTGTTATTAAATAAAGCGGATGTTAATTTAAAATTCCCGCGCCGCGCATGCGCACGAACGTGTTATAGCTCAATCGTGCTCGAGCTCGCCGGTGCTCGCTAGCAATGATCCGGAAGTGGTGATTTCGTCCAATTTAATCTCATCTAATCGCGTCTGATTTAATGGCGACATCGGAACCAATTGTCGATAATAAACAAAACGATATCAACGGTTCGTTTCATGAAAAGAATTCGCCACGATCGTCAAACAGCAGCCTCGATGAATTAACTAAACGGACCCTGCAAGCGGGCGATTTTGCCGATTCCGGTTTCCACAGAAAGTGATAAAAATAAAATTTTAAAATAAATAAAATAAAAAATAATCAACACACAATTTATTCCTAGCTCAATACACAACAACGACTGGTTAAATGAAGATCCCGCAAACCACACGAGCGAAGATAAAACAAAAAGTAAACACATCATAAAAATAAAAATAAAAATAAACAAATCCGTTTCAATGGACTTTTGCTCTTCGTAGATAACACGACGGCGCCGACGGAAGACGACGATTTAATAGCGAAACAACAACACGATTTCTGGATGACGGACAAATGCTCGGCTTTTGTGAAAAAAATATTCAAGCCGTGTTTGAGGCACGAGGAAGATCCACTTCCGGTGACCGTGATGGAAAAATTAAAATACACTTTACTATGTCCGCCCGCCGGCCCCTTGGCGCGGATTTTAGTGCTTGTGATGTTGTTAGTCGGTTTATGGAGTGTTATGTGGTCGATTGCGGGCACGAGTGCGGAACCGGGTGGAAATTTATTCGGTTTATTTGTTTTGTGGAATGTTGCCGCCGTTTTGGGTTTTGTTGTCGAGTTGTGTAAATTACCTGGTTTGTTAGGTGTGGAATTGTGTGTTTTATTTGGGTTTTTTTGTTGTGTAATTTGTGTTTTTTGTTACGTTTAGGGATGTTAGTCGCAGGATTTGCGTTGAAAAACGTGCCCGGTGTTGAGTTAGCGGAAGATATTGATCCAAAATGGTCAACAACTATTCGGTTATTTGATTTATTTTGGATTTTGTGTTGAAGGGGTTTTTGATTTTGTTTTTTTTTGTGATAGAGGTGTGGCTTTGGTGGTGATTTTAATCCGTGCCGGGCTCGGGTTGGATCCACGGGCGTTGAAGAGGTTGAGTTGTGTTTGTGTTCGATTGGCGTTTTCACCGTGTCTGAGCGAAGCTGTTACCGTGATGGTGGTTTCGCATTTGGTTTTGGGGTTCCCTTGGCTGTGGGGATTGATGTTGGGGTAAATATTTGAAGGTACCGTAAAGCTCCGAATTGTGGCCTGGGTTCATTTGAGCACCGGGGTCACAAAAATTACAAGTTTTGATGTAAAAATCACCGATTTTGTTATAAATTTTGCTGATTTTCTTGTAAAAATCGCTGATTTTCTTGTAAAAATCGCTGATTTTCTTGTAAAAATCGCTGATTTTCTTGTAAAAATCGCTGATTTTCTTGTAAAAATCGCTGATTTTCTTGTAAAAATCGCTGATTTTCTTGTAAAAATTGCTGATTTTGTTGTAAAAATCGCTGATTTTGTGATTTTGTTGTAAAAATCGCCGATTTGTTGAAAAATCAACAGTTTTTGTACAATCGCGCGGTTCAAATAGACGCCTTGGGTTTATTCGGAACTTTACGGATTTTTTTAAATTTTTTTTTTAAAATTTTTTATTTTTATTTAATTTTAATTTGTTTATTTAGCTTCGTGTTGGCTGCAGTTTCCCCGGCGGTTGTTGTTCCATGTTTGCTTTCTTTAAACGAGCGTAAATACGGCACGGCCAAAGGAATCCCGACTCTGGTAATTGCCTCTGCAAGCATCGATGACGTTTTGGCCATCGGTGGCTTCGGTGTGGTGTTGGCAATCACCTTTTCTACCGGTGAAATCAAATTCAAAAGAATTCTAAACAAAAGTATTGTTTTTATTTTTATTAATTTAATTTAATTTAATTTGCAGGGAATTTGACGATGACAATTCTTCAAGGACCAATCGAGGTAGTAGTCGGAGTCGTCTACGGTTGCGTCGTTGGACTTCTCTTGTGGTTTTTACCCGACAAATCAAACGTTAATTAAAATGACCAATTTTTAAATATTTGTTGTTAATCTTTTTAATTTTTGTTATTAAAAATTTGTAGCCACACGCAGTCGCTTTACGGTCGAGTTTGGTGTTAATAACCGGCGTGTTTGTGGTGCTAGGAAGTCGGGTGTTCGATTTCGCCGGGTCCGGACCGCTCGCGTGTTTGATTCTAGCGTTTGTTGCCGCCATTCGATGGCGAGAGGAAGACGAAAGTTGTTTAGTAAATCGATAAATGCATTAAAATAATTTTTAATATTTTTTATTTAATAATTTATTTTTATTTTTTTAGGATTCTATTAAATATATATTCGCGTTTTTGTGGTTCGTTTCTCAACCATTTCTATTTGCTCTTATTGGGGCGGAAATATCAATCGATTCATTGGATGCGAATCTTATTGGTAAACAATTTAATTCCTCAATTTTACATAGAATAAAAAATTTAAATTTTTATTTGTATATTTTTAGGTTATGTAGTTGCCACTTTAGCGTGTGGTTTGACGGTTCGTATCCTCGTTTCGTATCTCTCCGTTTTAGGAGCAGGTTTTAACTGGAAAGAAAGGCTTTTCGTGGCTCTGGCGTGGCTGCCAAAAGCAACCGTTCAAGTTTGGATGATTTATTCCACGTAATTGATTGGATTTTGAGTGAATTTTGGCTTTATTTAGGCGGCCATCGGACCCGTTGCTCTAGATTACGCCAGGACAAAGGGCCACGAGGATAATTCGACGGAAATTAAGTTGGGAAATCAAGTATTTGCTTTTAAAAAAATAATGAGATTGATGTTGGAAATGATTTTTACTTTTATGAAATAGATACTCGCCTTTGCGGTCCTTGCAATAATGATCACTGCGCCCATTGGTGCAGCTTTAATCGTTTTGTGCGGTCCGAGATTACTCAGCCGAGAACCGGAAGAGAAGAAGAGGAATCCGGATTCGGTCAATACTCAGTTGTGAAACGAAATTTACGATCGTTTATTTACGAGATTTGCTGTGAAATTAAATTTGTAAATTATTTAAATATCAAATTCGACGAATGGTTTGCATTTTGTTTGGTTTTTCGCGATATGTTTCTACGGAATACATAACGGTGCCCCCCGTATTAAGTATTATTCCTAAATTAACGAAAAGTGTTTTTTTAATTGACGAATTTTAGACGGAACTTTGTACCTAGGATGTTTAATGGGTGGACGGTGACGCCGCCAAACACAAAGAACCCAACGACGGTTTGAATGACACTTTTGAAAATGCCCACCACGCTCGTCGTGAGCGCCGAATTGAGATTTGTGCAGAGAAACAAGGAATATTGTAACAAAACTCCAACGGAAATGACAGCCATGAAACACAATAGGAAATTGTGATCTGTAAATACATGGAATTTTATAAATATTTGGTTTTGCAATTTTTTGGGGACACCGACCGTCGAATGTTGTGAAAGAGATTTTATTTTCGTAGAAAAGACTCGTGAAAAAACAAACTGCCGTGTAAAACAGACAGTTGTAACTGTTGTAATAAAATATTTCAAACGTGGAATATTTTTGCTCGGAAACTTGTTGGATTAAGGTTTGATAGATGCCCTGAATTAACACGCTGATTCCGCCCATCGTATACGCAATTGCATCGAAAGATAAATCGCCAAAACCTGGAAAATGTCGGAATTTAAATGCCAAGTTTTAAACATTTAAATAGTTTTGACCCGCAATGATGCATCCTACAGTTATCAATACGAAAGAAAATATTATCAATTTGGACGGTACGGGTTTGCGTAAATAAAATACAGCTAGAATTAAATTAACTAGAGGCGTGAATCGTTTTATGACGGCGTGCATTGGCATATTCATCCCCTCGAGAGCAATTAATGCAGATATTGTATATAAAGTGCAGCAAAAGGATGGTAAAAACATGTTTTTTGCTCTTTGGTACGTGTAGGTTGTGAGTGAGACGAGTTTTAGAATTTTTAAAGCTTCTACGATGAGCACGGCAAGGCACATTTGGATTAAAAGGATGAATATTGGCTGGTTAAAGTTGTAATGTGAGAATAGAGCTTTGTTTAGAAAAGCCATTGCGATTGATACGCTTCCGTAGAAAATTGCAGCGACGAATCCTTGCATGGAATGAAACATCTGGTGAATAATTTTAATGGTTATTAATGTTAAGGGTGAATAATGTTTGGTTTGGTGTTTTTCGTACTAACTTGTTGGTAAAAACTTGTTTCTGCTAACTTCGAATAACGTTTGATTTGTGTTTTTCGTACTAGCTTTGAGGTGCAATTGTATTGGATTGAAACGCCACGAGCATTGTTTGCATTTGTCTTTTAATCACTTTCAATTGTTTGTTTAAAAACGCGATTTAGAGCTCATAACATGCCATTTGTGAAATCGATTAAATGCAGATTGATGGGTTGTTATTATCAGTGTGGGAAAAAAAATATGTATCTGGAATAAGAATTAAGTTAAGTTATTAATACATTTATAAAAATATACTTAGATTCAATTTTGCCCTGCAAACGACTAAAACCCGCCTGACTTCTTCTCACAAAATCTGGATATAAAAAATTTTAAATCCAGTTCAAGTTTTCAACTCCCGCCTTCAGCATTTCCCAGATGGACTTTGCGTTTTTTACGCCCAGACAATTCGGAATAATTACCGGCCACCTCTCAGATCATCTCCAAAATTTGGATTTAGGGAAATCGAATGGGACCTGAATCGAACCGGAGATTAATGGCTGTAGGTTAAGCAGGGAATAACATGGCCCGATGTTGTTGTTGCTGTCGTCGCTGCTTCCACAGAGACCCCCTTGAATAAGAAAAGAAAAAGCAAGTGCATACCAATGCAGTATAACTGGTGTTACCGTATTACTTTACATTAAGCCGCATGCCGGTGTAGTGCGAGTTATACCGGCATGCCGATAAACCTCGTTTTTAACGGCATGCTGGTGTAAGTGAGTACAAATTTTTCTAAATGAGAATTCAGCCAAAACAAGCATAAAATTCTTTTTAGATCTTCAAAATGTAAGAAATTGCCTTAAACTTCTATAAATTTACCCAGATTTTAGTAAAAATCTGCTAAAAATAAAGAAAACTTAAATTTTAGGCCCAAAAACCAACATAATTATTCATCCGGGCTCTTTAAAGTAAAAAAATAAAAAGCCTGCTTTTTTACTTAACCGGCATGTTTTGCTTTATACCGGCATGCTGGTGTAAACTTTTTGCACGCAATTTTAAAAACCTGGTAAACCCATGCCCAACAGCATGCCGCTTTATGTGAGGTAATATGGTAATATCCTGAATTCCACTTCCGTTTTCGTTTGCCCCAAAAACTGTCAATGCCATTCGATTCCCCACTCTTGACTACCCCTAAATCCAAATTTTGCAGATGATCTGACTTGGGAGAGGTGGCAGGTAAACTGTAATTGTTCCTCGTTGCTTCCTCATCGGATGTGGTCAACACTATATAATCCCTAAAGCCTCGTTATTCTTCTTTGCCCACTCTTTATAGGCAGCATCCTTGACACCGTCATCGGCCGCCTGGAACCGGTTTCTCAGGCTCGTCTGCTGTAATTGCGTTGGTCAGTCCCTTTGTCGGTAAAGCGCTTCTACTTTGTACTGCCAAAAGAGACATTTTCAACTGACCGCCAACTGCTTTTTCCACAACCTGGCTCTGTTACTAGTACAACTGGTCGAAAATAATCCTCCCTAATGCGTGCATGAAACGATCATTTCTTTTTCTATTGTTGCTTTTTGATGAGAAAAATGGAAAAAGGATGCTTTTCCTCATTTTTCAGAATTTTTTTTTTTTTAGGAAAATGAAACATGGAAAATGAAAAAAACGGGCCATTTTCTCGTTTTTCTTTTCCCATTGATTTTCGTAAGAAAAAGGAAAACGAGAAAAACGGACCTTTTTCTCGTTTTCCTTTTCCTATGGATTTTTGTCAGAAAATAGAAAATGGAAAAACCGACCTTTTTCCCGTTTTCCTTTTCCCAGTGATTTTCGTAAGAAAAAGAAAAACAAGAAAAACGGACCCTTTTCTCATTTTCCTTTTCCTTTTGCTTTTGGTCAGAAAATTGAAAACTGGAAAAAGGTCACCCCTTGCCAAGACAATTCGTATCTGACGTCATAAGCTGACTAAGAGTTGGCTCCGCCTCCTGTCTTAGCCACACAAGGTCACTTTTTGAAGGGGAGCAAAACAGGCCATGGGTTATCTACAATCCCACAGAAAGAAAACACCAAATGAGAAAAAGTTGACATTTAATGAACTAAAGAAAAATTAAAATTTTATGTATTGGAAATGGGTTATTTTTATTTTGTATTGAACAGTGGTTTGCTGCGATCCGGGTTTATTTATTAACACTAAACGCAAATATTAATAAAAATCACAGTCAAACCAGGTGTTCACCTGTGGCATAGCTATAAACTACATTTCAAAAGTTTAGAAAGTGAGTGAAAAATTTACTCACTTTGTGTATAACACCAAAAATATGACTTAAAAGTAAAGCAAAACCAATTTATACCATCAGATTTGAATAAAACAATTATTTTTCATTTAAATTAACTCAAAATTACATATATTTAGTTATGTCATTTAGTTACAAATCCAGATTTTCAAAACATCACTTGTGCCAAAAGTTTAAAAACTTGAAAATATCATTTCATAAGTTTAGAAAGTGCAACATAATTTCTTTATTTCGACTTGAAAATAGGACATTACATATAATTTTGTTTAGTATTTTGTTGGATGGTCTCTGCATTGTATGCCCGCCTTCAGTCTGCGAGGCATTGTAGACACTACAGTGGGGGGCAAAACAATCGCGACATGTTGAATCTCATATGGCTGTATCTCGAGAAACAAAAGGAGGAAAACCAATGAAATTTTAACTGAATATTTATCCAACATTCTGCTTTGTTCACCTAAAATTTTATGACAATCTGTCCATTAGTTCTAGAGAAAAAAATTATTTTATGAAGTGACTTCCCTGAAAAAATAGTTCAGTGTTGGTTTGGGGATGCGAAAGGTTGGAAATTTCAAATCCATCAAAGAAATAATGGATACTAATAGAGAGACAATTTAGAAAGAATTTTGGGGTATAAAAAAATGTCGGGGTTGGTTGTAGCAACAGGACAACAACCAAAAACATACATCAAAATTTGTGTGAGAATATTTCACACCAAAAAAATCAGACATTTTCAATGGCCTTCTCAGTTATTTGAAACTTAATCCAGTTGAACAGTTATGAGATAATTTCTTGATATGAACCAAAAAGTTATTAATGCAATAAATTCATTTGTGATTGTATCTGAAAAAATGATAAAATATATATTTATTTATTCATTTTATGGTTTTTACTAAAAAATGATTGTAAGTTGATTTTTTAATAGTTGCCCCCACATGTAAACCAAAAGTTCCACCAAAAGTTTCAAATTTTTGCAGTTTAGTCTTTAAGAGGCAAAAATACATTCTTTAATCAACACATGGTTGAAATTTCATGCAAAATTAATATTCAGAGGGAAAGTTCCTGCAGCACATATATGGGATCCTGATGCAGATTCCAAAAGTAAACCTCCACCTAAATCTGTGCTAATCTGTTTTAGGCTAGGCCAAACTATGAGTTAGAAGCCTTCTCCAACTTTCCTGCAAACTCGAATAGATGTCTACTTTTTTGAAAAATGTTCCAATGAAAGTGGGAGAAATACACTTACATAAAAATTTACTAGAAATAATTGAATTTAGTAAGTAAGTTAGAGCTTATTAAATTTTAAATTTTGGCGCCCTCCAAAATTTGGCGCCTTAGGCAGCGGCCTGGGTTCCTTATGCAGTTGAGCCAGCTTTGTCTTTTCCCTTTCCAGAGACTGACAGTAAAAGAAAATCCTTGGAAAATATACTTTTTATCACGAAAAATTAACAATTAAAAACCATTACCGGTAATCAAAGATACATAAAACACTTTTTTTTTCAAATCAGAAAGTAAAGCAGAATATCGGTAGTGCTCGAATCAAAAGCTGTATTCAAAAATTAAAATATTTTGTGTTTTACTTTATTCTTAAAACAAAAATGTCATCACTTCCTGTCCTATTTATAACATTAAACAATATTAATTATTTGTTTATATATTAAAATATTTTTCTTGTAATTATTATAATAAATCAAAATTTAAACTTAAAATACACTTAAACTAAAATTATATTTTTATTTTTGAATGCAGCTACTGATTTTAAACCATATAGTGGATTAAATTGTTTCTGTAAATATTAGTATCCATTATTTCTTTGATGGATTGGAGATTTCCAACCTTTCGCATCCCCAAACCAACACTGAACTATTTTTTCAGGGCAGTCACTTCATAAAATAATTTTTTTCTCTAGAACTAATGGACAGATTGTCATAAAATTTTAGGTGAACAAAGCAGAATGTTGGATAAATATTCAGTTAAAATTTCATTGGTTTTCCTCCTTTTTTTTCTCGAGATACAGCCATATTAGATTCAACATGTCGCGATTGTTTTGCCCCCCACTGTAGTGTCTACAATGCCTCGCAGACTGAAGGCGGGCATACAATGCAGAGACCATCCAACAAAATACTAAACAAAATTATATGTAATGTCCTATTTTCAAGTCGAAATAAAGAAATTATGTTGCACTTTCTAAACTTATGAAATGATATTTTCAAGATTCTAAACTTTTGGCACAAGTGATGTTTTGAAAATCTGGATTTGTAACTAAATGACATAACTAAATATATGTAATTTTGAGTTATTTTTGATGGTGGATGAGGTAGATTTATGTGGATAAGTTTAGTTTGAGTCGCAGAGCAACTTGTGCTGCGACCAACCTTTATTTTACTTGAACAGGAAGTGAAGGGTGAAGGGGAAAGGGGAGTGACCAGTGGGTGGTCCATACAAATACGTCATGCTGAAGATGACTAACAAATATTCCAACAATTTTAAATGAAAAATAATTGTTTTATTCAAATCTGATGGTATAAATTGGTTTTGCTTAACTTTTAAGTCATATTTTTGGTGTTATACACAAAGTGAGTGAATTTTTCACTCACTTTCTAAACTTTTAAAATGTAGCTTAGTTTATAGCTATGCCACAGGTGAACACCTGGTTTGACTGTGATTTTTATTAATATTTGCGTTTAGTGTTAATAAATAAACCCGGATCGCAGCAAACCACTGTTCAATACAAAATAAAAATAACCCATTTCCAATACATAAAATTTTAATTTTTCTTTAGTTCATTAAATGTCAACTTTTTCTCATTTGGTGTTTTCTTTCTGTGGGATTGTAGATAACCCATGGCCTGTTTTGCTCCCCTTCAAAAAGTGACCTTGTGTGGCTAAGACAGGAGGCGGAGCCAACTCTTAGTCAGCTTATGACGTCAGATACGAATTGTCTTGGCAAGGGGTGACCTTTTTCCAGTTTTCAATTTTCTGACCAAAAGCAAAAGAAAAAGGAAAATGAGAAAAAGGTCCGTTTTTCTTGTTTTTCTTTTTCTTACGAAAATCACTGGGAAAAGGAAAACGGGAAAAAGGTCGGTTTTTCCATTTTCCATTTTCTGACAAAAATCCATAGGAAAAGGAAAACGAGAAAAAGGTCCGTTTTTCTCGTTTTCCTTTTTCTTACGAAAATCAATGGGAAAAGAAAAACGAGAAAATGGCCCGTTTTTTTCATTTTCCATGTTTCATTTTCCTAAAAAAAAAAAAATTCTGAAAAATGAGGAAAAGCATTCTTTTTCCATTTTTCTCATCAAAAAGCAACAATAGAAAAAGAAATGATCGTTTCATGCACGCACTCTCCCTCCTGTCAAAGCCAAGCACCGGTAATTGGCTGAACACTGGCCGCATTCAGCCGATAACCGGTGCTTAGTTTTGATAGGAAACTAAGCACTTTTTGGCCGCATTTGAGCGATCAAATGCGGCTGGGCCTAAAAGTACCCAAATCCTCTTTGAAAATCGTTCGCAATTTACATAAAAAACACCATTTCTTTCAACAATTAATTGTGCCGTTTTGTTTGAAATTGTTTTGTCTAAACCACTGGTCAAGATGTCTCTGGGCACGGTTTGGCTCGTGGTGTTTTCTGCAGCAGACAAAATAGAAATAGAGTCAAGCTTGAACTTGAGCAAAATGACGTCACTTCCTGAAATTGAAGGAGCGGAGACTGCTGCTCTGACGTCGGTGTGCGCCCATTCAAAGTGTAAAAATGCCATCGTGTGCTTATGGGCAAAATCATGAAACAAGAATGTAAATTGAATAAAAGATTGTTAGATATGGATGTTTCATGTTGATTTATGAATCACTTGTTTTCAGCTTTTAATTTTAATTGTTATGAGTATACACATACTGTATGTTTTGTATGTGACATACAAAACAAATGATGCGGTCCTTGCAATAATGTTCAGAGCGCCCATCGGTGCAGCTTTAATCGTTTTATGCGGTCATTACTCAGCCAAGAACCGGAAGAGAAGAAGAATAAGAGGAATCCGGATTTGGTCAATACTCAGTTGTGAAACGAAATTTACAATCGTTTATTTACGAGATTTGGTGTGAAATTAACTTTATAAATTATTTAAATATCAAATTCGACGAATGGTTTGCATTTTGTTTGGTTTTTCGCGATATTTTTCTACGGAATACATAACGGTGCCGCCAGTATTAAGTATTATTCCTAAATTAACGAAAAGTGTTTTTTTAATCGACGAATTTTAGACGGAACTTTGTACCTAGAATGTTTAATGGGTGGACGGTGACGCCGCCAAACACAAAGAACCCAACGACGGTTTGAATGACACTTTTGAAAATGCCCACCACGCTCGTCGTGAGCGCCGAATTGAGATTCGTGCAGAGGAACAAGGAATATTGTAACAATACTCCCACGGAAATGACGGCTATGAAACAGAATAGGAAACTGTAATCTGTAAATACATGGAATTTTATAAATATTTGATTTTGCAAGTTTTTGGGGACACCGACCGTCGAATGTTGTAAAAGAAATTTTATTTTCGTAGAAAAGACTCGTAAAAAAATAAACTACTGCCGTGTAAAACAGACAGTTGTAACTGTTGTAATAAAATATTTCAAACGTGGAATATTTTTGCTCGGAAACTTGTTGGATTAAGGTTTGATAGATGCCCTGAATTAACACGCTGATTCCGCCCATCGTATAGGCAATTGCATCGAAAGATAAATCGCCAAAACCTGAAAAATGTCGGAATTTAAATGCCAAGTTTTAAACATTTAAATTGTCTCGACCTGCAATGACGCATCCTGCAGTTATCAACACGATTGAAAATATTATCAATTTGGACGGTACGGGTTTGCGTAAATAAAATACAGCTAGAATTAAATTAAATAGAGGTGTGCATCGTTTTATGACGGCGTACATTGTGATATTCATCCCCTCGAGAGCAATTAATGTAAATATTGAATGTAAAGTGCAGCAAAAGGATGGTAAAAACATGTTTTTTGCTCTTTGGTATGTGTAGGTTGCGATTGAGACTAGTTTTAGAATTTTTAAAGCTTCTACGGTGAGCACGGCAAAGCACATTTGGATTAAAAGGATGAATACTGGCTGGTTAAAGTTGTAATGTGAGAGTATAGCTTTGTTCAGAAAAGCCATTGCGATTGATACGCTTCCGTAGAAAATTGCCGCGACGAATCCTTGCATGGAATGAAACATCTGGTGAATAATGTTCGTGATGTTATTAATGTTGCTAATGGATAATGTTTGATTTGGTGTTTTCCGTACTAACTTTTTGGTAAAAACTTCTTTTTACGAAGTCCGAATAACGTTTGATGGTCACCGAAGAGCTTCAGTTTATTTTATCGTTGACCTTTTTGCAGAAACTGTTCTGTTGTATTTTATTTTGCATTGAAAAGAACCGGAAATATTTTCGAGATTAATTTACCTCATTTTTTATGAGCTTAGAGGAAATGAGAGAAAATTGGATGTGTGTGGGTAGTTGCCAGGGCAACCAAGTTGAGAGAAATGAGGGTGGCAGGAAGTGGCTCCGGAGGACATGGAAAGAAATAAAGAAAAATTCAGTCTAATGAAAAACCTTGACTGAGATAGTCACCAAGTTTCTGTCTCACCATATACGGCGTATCAACCGAGCTGTAATGTGTATCTACCGCTTCCAGGATGTCCACCACCGGCATCTTGGTGCAGTGCTGGACTGGCCCGACGGGATACCGGGAATTTCCCGGTGGCCCGTGGCCGCTGTGGCCCGTCTTGGCTTGCTATGGCCCGTCTCGACTTGATTAATTGTGGCCCGAACATCCAGATTTTCCGGCACTAAATTTGTTCCCAGTCCAGCCCTGTCTTGGCGACATCCTTAGGAGCGACCAGCCTCTTTATGCGATCGTAAGTAGGAATCCCGACCACCGTCAACAGCAAAGGTACAACGTCGTTCAAGGCGACAAATTGCGCGAACGTCTCGCACCAAGAGATCCACTCTTGGAGTGACGACTTGGTAAATGGCAGTAAACTGCCTAACATCAAGTGTGCCATGGCTTCTCCCTCGTTTAAACTCTTGCCTCAAACTGTCGCTCGCGCCCGAACTCGTTCGTAGCCCTCGTGTTCCAACCGAACGTTCCAAAACCGTTCCAAAACCGGTCAAGCGCGGTTTTGGAACAATTGGCCATATGATTCCCTGCTTAACCTACAGCCATTAATCTCCTGATTTCCGGTTCCATTATCGTTTGCCCCCAAAACCGTCAACGCCATTCGATTCCCAACCCTTGACTGCCCCTAAAATCAAATTTTGGAGATGATCTGAGAGGTGGCCGGTAAAGTAAAATTATACCAAATAATTATAAGTCCCGGTGCAGCATAAGTGCATCTTGAGTCTTTAATTTAGTAATGTTTGAGTTAAGGTCAGGATCACTACACTAGCTTTGAGGTGCAATTGGATAGGATTGAAACGCCACGAGCATTACATGTATTTGTCTTTTAATCACTTTTAATCAGTTTTAATTGTTTGTTTAAAAACATACACACTGGGCTCCCACTTGACTGAATTCAGTAAGTAGAAAATTTTCTCAGCAGAAAATTCATCTTTCATGCTATTGGTTCCCATCTGGAAAAAAAGTGGGCAGAAAATATTGGGAAGGAAAAAAATCAACATATTTGGCCAAAAAGTGTTTAGTCAAGGACCTGTGTAAAGAAGTAAAGTTGCCAGCGAAGCCTACGCAGTTCCTCTCGACCACGTTGCAGAACGAAGTCCCGAATTGCCTTGATGCCGCCATGACAGCATATAGCATAAGGAATTCTTCCAGCCATGGCCAAGAGAATTGGTAGAATTGTTGGCCATTGCGACAATCGTGAGTAGAAGTGAGAGAAGATTTTCGGAATCTATTCCGTTAATTTTAAGTGATCAAACCGAATTATTTCAGGTTAAGATCGAACGAAGGTAATTTGCAAGAAACCATCGCAAACCACGCCGACGTTCAATTTTATTAATATTGTGACCAACTGCCCACGCAGGCTGATCACTTACCTGCAGCACACGGCACTCCACAGCTCTCCCGCACCTCGTGTTTCTCATGCGCAACCTGTTGCGGTCCCCCGCAACCAGGTGTGGCGACCCTGTCGCCACGCCGATTGTTCTGCTGCCCACCGGGACCTGAGCGTCCGTGTACGCCGCGTTCGTCCTGCATTCTACGTGAACGCTACGATGACGCGGCCGAACTGAATACCGACCACCCGTGTCATTCGGCCAATGGCCGCCGTGCCACGCGGGATGGCTGTTCTCAGTCATCGCAATGGGAAATGCACTATGAGACACCACATCATACCCCTAGACCAGGGGTCGGCAAGTAATTTTGAGTGGGGTCCGGATACTAGTGAAAATTTTTTTCGAGGTCCAGAAAAAGACAACAAAATAAAACAAAAAGAACACAAAAAACACCAAAAACACCAAAAAAAACAAAAAAATTAAAAAAAACACCAAAAAACAACAAAAATACCAAAAAAATATATAATAAAAAATATTTGGCGGTCCAAGTTTTGACCTTCCGCGGTCCGGATCCGGCCCGCGGGCCGCCAGTTGCCGACCGCTGCCCTAGACATAATAAAGCTTACCTTAAACTAAACTTGTGTCTCTCATGTATTTCGTTGTTATTTCATATCGTGTGTGTTGTGTCCAGCGTCCCGTGGGTCTCCCCCGACCATGTGGCGCCCATCCAAACACTCACAATATGTTCCATATTATTCAGAAATCTATTAACATGTTTTCGTATTTTTATTTAAAGTAAATTAAGATTATTCATAGAATAAATTGTTTGTTTTGAGAATATTAAGTGTCATCATTTAATATTCTCCATTTTCAGATACTCGCCATTGCCTTGAACCGGAAGAGAACAAGAATAATAGGAATCTGGATTCGGTCAATTATCACTTGTCAGTTGTGAAACGAAATTTACAATCGTTTATTTCCGAAATCTGCTGTGAAATTAACTTTATAAATTATTTAAATATCAAATGTGACGAGCAGTATGCAATTGCATTTTGTTTGGTTTTTCGCGAAATTTTTCTACGGAATACATAACGGTGCCGCCAGTATTAAGTATTATTCCTAAATTAACGAAAAGTGTTTTTTTAATCGACGATTTTTAGACGGAACTTTGTACCTAGAATGTTTAATGGGTGGACGGTGACGCCGCCAAACGCAAAGAACCCAACGACGGTTTGAATGACACTTTTGAAAATGCCCACCACGCTCGTCGTGAGCGCCGAATTAAGATTCGTGCAGAGGAACAAGGAATATTGTAACAAAACTCCCACGGAAATGACGGCCATGAAACACATTAGGAAATTGTGATCTGTAAATACATGGAATTTTATAAATATTTTATAAATATTTTTTGGGGGACACCGACCGTCGAATGTTGTAAAAGAGATTTTTTTTTCGTAGAAAAGACTCGTGAAAAAACAAACTGCCGTGTAAAACAGACAGTTGTAACTGTTGTAATAAAATATTTCAAACGTGGAATATTTTTGCTCGGAAACTTGTTGGATTAAGGTTTGATAGATGCCCTGAATTAACACGCTGATTCCGCCCATCGTATACGCATTTGCATGGAAAGATAAATCGCCAAAACCTGAAAAATGTCGGAATTTAAACACCAAGTTTTAAACATTTAAATCATTTTGACCCGCAATGATGCATCCTGCAGTTATCAACACGATTGAAAATATTATCAATTTGGACGGTACGGGTTTGCGTAAATAAAATACGGCTAGAATTAAATTAAATAGAGGTGTGCATCGTTTTATGACGGCGTACATTGGCATATTCATCCCCTCGAGAGCAATTAATGCAAATATTGCATGTAAAGTGCAGCAAAAGGATGGTAAAAACATGTTTTTTGCTCTTTGGTATGTGTAGGTTGTGAGTGAGACCAGTTTTAGAAGTTTTAAAGCTTCTACGGTGAGCACGGCAAAGCACATTTGAATTAAAAAGATGAATATTGGCTGGTTAAAGTTGTAATGTGAGAGTATAGCTTTGTTCAGAAAAGCCATTGCGATTGATACGCTTCCGTAGAAAATTGCCGCGCTGAATCCTTGCGTGGAATGAAACATCTGGTGAAGAAAATTGAATAATAAATAATAAGGATGAATAACGTTTGATTGGTGTTTTTCGTACTAACTTTGAAGTGGAATTGGATTGGATTCAAACGCAACGAGCATTATTTGTGTTTGTGTTTTAATCTTTGATCTCACACGGAGCTGCACGCGATTTAGAGCTCAAGTGGTATTAGTGAAATCGATTAAATGTTGTTCGATCGGTTATTTTTACCTGTGTGGGGAAAAAATATGTATCTGGAATAAGAATTAAGAATAAATTTATTTCTGTTGTAATAAGGACATAAAAAAAATTTCAATTTTACCCTACAAACGGCTATAACCCGCCTGACTTCTTCTCACAAAATCTGGACAAAAAAAGTTAGAAATTTATGTAGCAGAAAAGATATATAAAGAGAACAAAATAATTGTTTAGAAAATTCCTTGAGAAGTAAACATTTCTCCTTTTTGCCGTTGGGTGGCGCTATTGTTTGCTGTGTCGACGATCGAGATCGGATCGAGATTATTCCTCGCGCGGCGCAGACCTAAGAACATCTTCAAAATTATTTTGAGTTTCCACCAAAAACCGTACTCAGTGAGGCAAAACCAGCTAAACCCCAGCAGTTTTTTCCATAAAATCTAATCTAAAAGTAAACAAATTGCCCACTAAATACAAGTCTTAAGGACATTTGAATGAATGACGCAATAAATTTTAATTTTACAGGCCGAAATGATGGCAGCAAGATTCGCCGTGTGCCAGTTGACACGTTCGTCGAAGCTTCTGCACGTCAAACCGACATCATGGGTTGAAGTAAGAGTCCACAAATTCGCCAGTCAACCGAAAAGCGCTTTTCGGCGAAGAGCTAATTTCAAACAAGAGTTCGAGAAGAAATCACTGAAGGAAATATTGATGGAACCGGGTGGCGAAACTGGTAAAAATAAGTCTAAAAACGTTGAAAAATCGTCTAAAAACATCAAAAAACATTTTGAAAAGCTTTAAAAACTGTTTAAAGACGTATGAATTCGACTAAGATGTCTAAAAACTGTCTAAAATCATAAAACAATACGTCTGAAAACGTAAAAATACGTCTAAAAACGTTATTTTAAAATGTTTCCTGAAAGGCTTAAAAACAGTCTAAAACGTAAAAAAAAACGTTCACATTTTTAAACGTCTAAAACCATTAAAAAACATTTGTGAAACGTCTAAAAACGTCTAAAATTACTGAAAAACTGCCTAAAAACGTGTGAATTTCTTAAAATACGTCTAAAAACGTCCAAAAATGTCTAAAATTTCTTAAAAACCGCCTAACAACCTGTGTAATTTCTCAAAATACGTAAAAAAAACGTCCAAAATCTTCTAAAAATGTCTAAAATCGTCTAAAGACAATTTTAAAAGCATATTTTGTATATTTTTTCAGCTTTTGTGATCGGAAAAGGAGCATTGGCCGGTGCATCGGCCTTCGGTTTGGGCGCGCTGTGTTATTATGGAATTGGTTTGTCCAACGAGCTCGGAGCGATCGATAGAGCTGTGTAAGTTTGTCCAAAAGTCTTCACTTTTCTATGAAAATTAAAATTGTTGTTTTTCCGTAGGATGTGGCCCGAATACGTTAGGCAAAGGATCCGTACGACTTACTTGTATTTCGGTGCCAGTCTGGGAATAACTGCGGCGTCGGCGATGGCGACTGCGCGGAATCCGACCATAATGAGATTACTTACACGAAATTCTCTGATGGTAGAGTTTCGAGAGGTTTTGTGTTTTCAATGGTTCAATAATTTTTGTTTGTTTCAGTCGACCATGGCGATATTGGCTACGTTGGTTGGGACTGGAATGGTTCTGCACTCGATTCCGTACACCGATACGTTTGGTGCGAAGCAAATGGTGTGGATAGCTCATAGCGGTCTGATAGGAACTATTATCGCACCGATGTGTTTCTTGGGAGGGCCGGTGTTGATGCGAGCTGCTTGGTACACTGCTGGTGTGGTTGGAGGTGAGTTTTGTTGTTTGGAGGGTAGTGGCGTGATGGTTGATCGTTGTTTGAGAATTTGGTGATGTTTTGACATGATTTTTGACTGAATTTGAGGAATTTTGAACGAATTTTCATTAAATTTGGGGAATTTTGAACGAATGTTGATTAAATTTGTGGAATTTCGAACGAATTTTGATAAAATTTGAAGAATTTTGCACGAATTTTGATTAAATTTGTGAATTTTGAACGAATTTTGATTAAATTTGTGGAATTTTGAACGAATTTTGATGAAATTTGAGGAATTTTGCACGAACTTTGACTAAATTTGAGAAATTTTGCACAAATTTTATTAAATTTGACAAAGTTTCAGCAATTTTTCATCAACTTTATTAAAATTTAAGCAATTTTTCATCAGCTTTATTAAAATTTGAGCAATTTTTCATCAGTTTTGTTAAAATTTGAGCAATTTTTCATCAATTTTATCAAAATTTGAGCAATTTTTCAACAATTCTTCATAAATTTGGTAAATTTTTGACGAATTTCTAAATATTTCTGTGAATTTCATTAAACTTTGATCAAACAATAACGATTCTCTCACGCCACTATTAAAAACCAACAAAAAAATCCAAACCCTTCAACTTAAAAAACAATTAGGATTATCGGTTCTCGCCTCCTGTGCTCCTAGCGAGAAATTCCTGCACGTCGGCGGCCCATTAGCGATGGGCCTAGGTGTTGTTTTCGTCTCCTCACTCGGTAAACAAACAAAATCAAACAAAATCAAAACAAAAATCAACTAATCCTCATTTCCAGGAACGTTTTTCTTCCCGGCAACCACCGCTCTCGGCGCGAGTCTCTACTCGATGAGCATCTACGGCGGTCTGGTCGTTTTTGGCGGATTCCTGCTCTACGACACTCAACGTATAATCAAAATGGCGGAATTGGCGCCCGAATGGTCACCGGGGTACGCGGGAAAAGGATACGACCCCATCAATGCGTAAGCATGAATTAGACATTTGTAACCCTTGAAGATTAAGTTTGATACAAAGGCTCTTAGGTCGACTTCTATTTACATGGACACGATCAACATCTTCATTCGAATCGTTCATATTATCGCTGGTGGAGGAAATGGAAGACGTTAACTACAAGATGGAGCGCGAGTACGCGAAAGTCGACCGGCGAGTTCGAAAGTTTATCAGACGAATAAACGGTCAAACGAATAAAAAGGAGAAATAATGTTTTTGGCAAAAATTTGCAATTTTTTGTTTAACATAATTTATTTATTTTCTTTTTTTTTTTGTAATTTAATAATCGGTTGGAAATGAGGGAATTACAAAATTTCTAAAATGTGGAAACTTAAAAAGATGGAAAAACAGATGGAAAAATGTATAAAAATAAAAATTTTTACGAAAAAAAAATTGATTTTTGGAGTTATTTGAAGGAAACGAGCCAAATACTTTCTTACATAAACAATTGATGGAGGAGCGGGAGCTCTTCGAGATAACTGATGCGGGATGTTAGTGCGTCATCCCATTGCCATTGATCCATTTATGTTAATTGTTTATTGTGAGATTGTATGACATCACGCGCTGTCAGCGCTGTACGATCGGCAGTCGCACGTTGGGAATCGGCAAGATGGCGGATAGTGCTAGCGAAAGCGGTTCTAGTTCGGTGGATGGTGGTCCCATTATGATGCCAATCGAGAGTTTACAACAAGCCAACCGAGTATTAAAAGTTGAATTGGAAACGTTTAAGTTGCGCGTAAAGTCGCTGCAAGAAGAAAACCGTGCTCTGCGTCAGGCCAGTGTGACCATCGTGAGTAAACGTCCAAACACCCAAAAACAACAAAACCGCAACTCCGAAAATCCACTTTTGCGTCGTATTAACCGTCCAAAAACCTTCCTTTTCACTCCTAAACCTTCGCCCTGCACTCCCTCATTTCCCCACTAACAAGGGGAGTGCACCAATAAGACTCTTCGGTCATGACCAAAATTTTTGAGGAATTTATTTACCTCAAACAGGTAAAAAAGATGCCCAAATGTTTTTATGCCATAAACAGGCAGAAAGAAATAAATCAAACATTAAATTCGGACTCTTTCTATGGTGATAGTACACTTTTGGAAGTAATAAGGCTTGTGGAGGAATATTGTAAACAACTGTTGCTAGGTAAAAAATAGTTCCAAGATCCAGGTTGAATTTTATCATTTGAGACTCAATGATGTCATTTCATCATTTGAGATTCAATGATGTCATGACATCAGAACTTTGTTCACCAACATGACTGTCTTCATGAAGACAACAACAGTTTGTAGTGGTGGTCCAGTGGTTAAGGCAATGGACCAGGAATCTTTCCACACAGGTTCAAATCCTGTTGTCTCTGAAAATTTTAACTTTTCTTTTTATATTTATTTTTAGGAGTAATGTTAATGTTTGTTATTTTATATTTGTGTTTAGAAAATTTTAATTTAATTAATTTCAATTTTTTACGGCCGTTTTTGTTGTTTATTATTCAGATATTCGTTAATTATTGAGGTGCGAAATTATTAATAAGTTTGTTTGAATTGCAGCAAGTTAAAGCGGAACAGGAAGAGGAATTTATCAGTAATACGTTGTTGAAGAAGATCCAGGCGTTGAAAAAGGAGAAAGAAACGTTGGCGTTGAATTACGAACAAGAAGAAGAGTGTCTTACGAATGATTTGTCGAGGAAATTAAATCAGGTTTGATTTTGTGCGAGGATTTCGTTGGGTTTTGTTTGTTTTGATTTGTTTCGTCGCTTTTGTAGCTGCGGCAGGAGAAGGTGCAGTTGGAGCAAGAGCAGGAATGTTTGGTTAATAAATTGATGCGGAAAATCGAGAAATTAGAGGCTGAGACTTTGGCGAAACAAGCGAATTTCGAGCAGGTATGGGTGGGAAAATTCGGTTTTGTGTTTGGATTAATTTTTTGTTTTTGTGCTTTGAAAGTTGCGTCGAGAAAAGGTGGAGTTGGAGAATAAACATTTCTTCTTTTTGCCGTTGGGTGGCGCTATTGTTTGCTGTGTCGACGACGATCGAGATTATTCCACGCGCGGCGCAGACCTAAGGACACCTTCAAAATTATTTTGAGTTTTCACCAAAAACCGTACTCAGTGAGGCCAAACCAGCTAAACCCCAGCAGTTTTATACATAAAATCTAATCTAAAAGTAAACAAATTGTCCACTAAATACAAGTCTTAAGGACATTTGAATGAATGACGCAATACATTTTAATATTACAGGCCGAAATGATGGCAGCGAGATTCGCCGTGTGCCAGTTGACACGTTCGTCGAAGCTTCTGCACGTCAAACCGACATCATGGGTTGAAGTAAGAGTCCACAAATTCGCCAGTCAACCGAAAAGCGCTTTTCGGCGAAGAGCCAATTTCAAACAAGAGTTCGACACACCCATGAAGTCACTGATTGAAATATTAATGAAACCGGCCGGAGAAACTGGTAAAAAATCGTCTAAAAACGTTGAAAAATTGTCTAAAAACGTTGAAAAATTGTCTAAAAACGTTGAAAAATTGTCTAAAAACGTTGAAAAATTGTCTAAAAACATCAAAAAACATTTTTAAAAGCTTTAAAAACTGTTTAAAGGCGTATGAATTCGACTAAGATGTCTAAAAACTGTCTAAAATCGTAAAACAATACGTCTGAAAACGTAAAAATAGTTGAACACGTCTAAAAACGTTATTTTAAAATGTTTTCAGAAAGGCTTAAAAACAGTCTAAAACGTAAAAAAAAATACATTGTAAAATCGTTTTAAAACGTCTAAAAACGTTCAGTTTTTAAACGTCTAAAACCATTAAAAAACATTTGCGAAACATCTAAGAACGTCTAAAATTACTTAAAAACCGCCTAAAAACGTGCGAATTTCTTAAAATACGTCTAAAAACGTCCAAAAATGTCTAAAATTTCTTAAAAACCGCCTAACAACCTGTGGAATTTCACAAAATACGTCTAAAATCTAATAAAAATGTCTGAAAACGTCTAAAGACAATTTTAAAAGCATATTTTGTATATTTTTTCAGCTTTTGTGATCGGAAAAGGAGCATTGGCCGGTGCATCGGCCTTCGGTTTGGGCGCGCTGTGTTATTATGGAATTGGTTTGTCCAACGAGCCCGGAGCGATCGATAAAGCTGTGTAAGTTTATTCACAAATTTTCTCTTTCTATTAAAATTAAAATTTTTGTATTTCCGTAGGATGTGGCCCGAATACGTTAAGCAAAGGATCCGTACGACTTATTTGTATTTCGGTGCCAGTCTGGGAATAACTGCGGCGTCGGCGTCGGAATCCGACCATAATGAGATTACTTACACGAAATACTCTGATGGTAGAGTTTTGAGAGGTTTTGTTTTTTGATGGTGATTGGTTCAATAATTTTTGTTTGTTTCAGTCGTTCCTGGTGATATTGGCTACGTCGATTGGGACTGCAAAGGTTCTGCACTCGTTACCGTACACCGATACGTTTGGTGCGAAGCAAATGGTGTGGATAGCTCTTAGCGGTCTGTTAGGAACTGTTATCGCACCGTTGTGTGTCTTGGGAGGGCCGTTGATAATGCGAGCTGCTTGGTACACTGCTGGTGTGGTTGGAGGTGAGTGTTGTTGTTTGAGGTTAGTGGCGTGATGGTTGATCGTTGTTTGAGAATTTGATGATGTTTTGACAAGATTTTTGACTGAATTTGAGTTATTTTGCACAAATTTTATTAAATTTGAGCAATTTGGATTAAATTCGGGAATTTTGAACGAATTTTCATTAAATTTGAGGAATTTTGCACGAATTTTGACGAAATTTGAGCAATTTTGAACAAATTTTGATGAAATTTGAAGAATTTTGCACGAATTTTTACTAAATTTGCACGAATTTTGACTAAATTTGCACGAATTTGGACTAAATTTGCACGAATTTGGACTAAATTTGCACGAATTTGGACTAAATTTGCACGAATTTTGACTAAATTTGCACGAATTTTGACTAAATTTGCACGAATTTTGACTAAATTTGCACGAATTTTGACTAAATTTGCACGAATTTTGACTAAATTTGCACGAATTTTGACTAAATTTGCACGAATTTTGACTAAATTTGAGGAATTTTGCACAACATTTGACAATTTGTGGAATTTTGCACAAATTTTATTAAATTTGACAAAATTTGAGCAATTTTTTATTCATTTTATTAAATTTGACAAAATTTGAGCAATTTTTTATTCATTTTATTAAATTTGACAAAATTTGAGCAATTTTTTAATTTTTTTTATTAAATTTGGCAAAGTTTAAGCAATTTTTCATCGATTTTATTAAAATTTGAGCAATTTTTCATCAATTTTAGCAAAATTTGAGCAATTTTTCGTCGATTTTATTAAAATTTGAGCAATTTTTCATCAATTTTAGCAAAATTTTAGCAATTTTTCAACAATTCTTCATAAATTTGGTAAATTTTTGACGAATTTCTAAATATCTCTGTGAATTCCGTTAAACTTCGATCAAACAATAACGATTCTCTCACGCCACTATTAAAAACCAACAAAAAAAACCCAAATCCTTCAACTTAAAAAACTATTAGGATTATCGGTTCTCGCCTCCTGTGCTCCTAGCGAGAAATTCCTGCACTTCGGAGGCCCATTAGCGATGGGCCTACATGTTATTTGCGTCTCCTCACTCGGTAAGCAAACAAAATCAAACAAATCAAAACAAAAATCAATCAATCTTCATTTCCAGGTTCGTTGTTCTTCCCGGCAACCACCGCTCTCGGCGCAAGTCTCTACTCGATGAGCATCTACGGCGGTCTGATCGTTTTTGGCGTATTCCTGCTCTACGACACTCAACGTATAATCAAAATGGCGGAATTGGCGCCCGAATGGTCACCGGGGTACGCGGGAAAAGGCTACGACCCCATCAATGCGTAAGCATGAATTAGACATTTGTAACCCTTGAACATTAAGTTTGAGACAAAGGCTCTTAGGTCGATTGATATTTACTTGGACACGCTCAGCATCTTCATTCGAATCGCTCATATTTTGGCTGGTGGAGGAAATAAAAAACGTTAACTACAGGATGGAGCGCGAGTACGCGAAAGCCGACAGGCGAGTTCGAAGGTTTATCCGACGAATAAACGGTCAAACGAATAAAAAAGAGAAATAAATTTTTTGGTAAAGATTTGCAATTTTTTGTTTAGCATAATTTATTTATTTTCTTTGTTTTTTTTGTAATTTAATTTAATCGGTTGGAAATGAGGGAAATACAAAATTTCTAAAATGTGGAAACTTAAAAAGATGGAAAAACAGATGGAAAAATGTATAAAAATAAAAATTTTTACGAAAAAAAAATGATTTTTGGAGTTATTTGAAGGAAATGATGGAAATGAGGAGGAGGAAAATGGGATGTAAGGGAATTATCAAGGGTTGTGACCCACTTCCGGAGTTGCATAAGTCGCCGGTGCAGCATTTGGTGCAGGAAAAGAGACGGATCTTTTCGCCCATTCCCAGACAGTAATCTTCGCACTCTTCTTTGCAGCGCCGTTCCAGGTACCACAACTTGGTCGTGCCGTTCGTCAGGAAGGAAAACTGTCGCACCTGTCAATCAAAATATTGTTTAAGTCATGCATTTTAATCTCCTAAAAGTGTCACGAACAAACGTACACGTCAAAAATAAAAATACAATTTTAGTTTAAGTGTATTTTCAGTTAATATAGTTTAATTTAATAAATAGGACAGGAAATGACGTCATTTTTGTTTTAAAATTGAAGTAAAACACAAAATATTTTAATTTTTGAATGCAGGTAAGGATTTACTCATTGATTTATGTAAACAATGAATGATTTCAGTAAAATGTAGTGTATTTTTTTGGAAAAAATGAGTAAATGCCGGCCTGGATTCAAATAGGCGCCGGGGGAGTCGGGTTTGACGAATAAATAAACGCCGGGCCGCAATTTGAAGCTTTACGGCGTAGACTCTTTTAATTGTCACCTCGCAAAATAAATATTTGTCGGGACAATATGCGATCCTCGTTTTGTTTGGATTCACTGTATTGCACGTTTCGTTGTCGGTGAAACTGTTGCAACTGTAGCAACTCAGGTTTTCTTTTTTGGGAAGAACTATTTCCGGAAGTCTTTCGCCATCTGAAATTACGTAATAGGTTAATCCCAAAAAGTAAAAAAAAAAAAAAAATGGCCGCTTGATTCATTAATTTGTGTGAACAATATTTAAATACAATACCTGTGTTTTGAATAGCTGTAAAGATGATGAAAACGATTGGCAATATTAATTTTTTCATGTTTTCCACGCGATTTCGCTCAGGTTTTGCGAATATTTCGACGCAAAATTAAAAAACTCATCGTTCGTTGTAGTATTGCAGGAAAGCTGTTCGCAATGTTTAAAATCTTCGATATTGGCACTCGAAACGAACCGTTCAGGTATTAAAAATAAAGGAATCCATCCTCATTGCATCTTTTTGTACGAAATCTCGATACGAGCCAAATACTTTCTTACATAAACAATTGATGGAGGAGCGGGAGCTCTCCGAGATAACTGATGCGGGATGTTGGTGACGTCATCGCATTGACATCGATCCATTTATGTTAATTGCTTATTGTGAGATTGTATGACATCACGCGCTGCCAGCGCTGTACGATCGGCAGTCGCACGTTGGGAATCGGCAAGATGGCGGATAGTGCTAGCGAAAGCGATTCTAGTTCGGTGGATGGTGGTCCCATTATGATGCCACCCTCACCTGTCACGAGAGAACAACTGCAGAAGAGAATCGAGAGTTTACAACAAGCCAACCGAGTATTAAAAGTTGAATTGGAAACGTTTAAGTTGCGCGTAAAGTCGCTGCAAGAAGAAAACCGTGCTCTGCGTCAAGCCAGTGTGACCATAGTGAGTAAACGTCCAAACACCCAAAAACAACAAAACCGCAACTCCGAAAATCCACTTTTGCGTCGTATTGACCGTCCAGAAACCTCCCTTTTCACTCCTAAACCTTCGCCCTGCACTCCCTCATTTCCCCACTAAGTCGAGCCACGTTTTACGGCCGTTTTTGTTGTTTATTATTCAGATATTCGTTAATTATTGAGGTGCGAAATTATTAATAAGTTTGTTTGAATTGCAGCAAGCTAAAGCGGAACAGGAAGAGGAATTTATCAGTAATACGTTGTTGAAGAAGATCCAGGCGTTGAAAAAGGAGAAAGAAACGTTGGCGTTGAATTACGAACAAGAAGAAGAGTGTCTTACGAATGATTTGTCGAGGAAATTAAATCAGGTTTGATTTTGTGCGCGGATTTCGTTGGTTTTTGTTTGTTTTGATTTGTTTTCGTTGGTTTTTCAGCTGCGGCAGGAGAAGGTGCAGTTGGAGCAGACGTTGGAGCAAGAGCAGGAATGTTTGGTTAATAAATTGATGCGGAAAATCGAGAAATTAGAGGCTGAGACTTTGGCGAAACAAGCGAATTTGGAGCAGGTATGGGTGGGAAGATTTGTTGTGTGTTTGGATTGATTTTTTTTGTTTTTGTGCTTCGAAAGTTGCGTCGAGAAAAGGTGGAGTTGGAGAATACGTTGGAACAGGAACAAGAAGCTCTGGTCAATAAGTTATGGAAGCGAATGGACAAATTGGAGGCCGAGAAACGGTCAATAAATTGAGAAATTTGTTAAAATAATTTTTTTTTAATTTTTTAAAAATTTTTTTTTTTTTTTTTTTTAATTTTTATATTTTTTTAAATTAGAAATTTGCAGGAGAAACTGGATCAACCAGTGTCGGCTCCGCCGTCACCGCGGGATATCAGCGACGGGGACACGGCGGGGAATTTGACGCTTCATATTCAGCATTTGCGCAACGAGGTTTCTAAGTTGAAGACTCAGTTGCACGCGGCGCAGCAAGAACGTAAAAATATGGTTTTTTTTTTTTAAGTTTTGAATTGTTTTAATTTTAATTATTATTATTATTTTTTGTGAAGATACGGATAAGATGAACCAGTATGCGATGGAGGAGAAGCAGATTCGGGAAGAAAACATTCGTTTGCAGCGTAAATTGCATATGGAGATGGAACGTCGCGAGGCGTTGTGTCGTCATTTGTCGGAGAGCGAATCGAGTTTGGAAATGGATGAGGAACGACATTTCAATGAGATGACTTCGATGGGGCAGGTTATACCTCGTCCGCGAACGGTCAGCAGTCCGATTCCGTACAACCCGTCGCCCAGTTCGTCCAGACCTTTGAGTCCAGGTGAAATAAATTCAAAAAAACTCGAAATAATTAAAAAAAACTCGAAATAATTCAAAAAAACTCGAATTAATTCAAACAAACTCGAAATAATTCAAAAAAACTCGAAATAATTCAAAAAAACTCGAAATAATTCAAAAAAACTCGAAATAATTCAAAAAAACTCGAAATAATTCAAAAAAACTCGAAATAATTCAAAAAAACTCGAATTAATTCAAACAAACTCGAAATAATTCAAAAAAACTCGAAATAATTCAAAAAAACTCGAATTAATTCAAACAAACTCGAAATAATTCAAAAAAACTCGAAATAATTCAAAAAAACTCGAAATAATTAAAAAAAACTCGAAATAATTAAAAAAAACTCGAAATAATTCAAAAAAACTCGAAATATTTCAAAAAAACTCGAAATAATTCAAAAAAATTTAATAAATCTTAATAAAAACCAATAAATTCAAAATAAATTTAATAAAATTTAATAAAACTCACTAAAATTTAAAAAAAAATTTAAAAAAACCTCAAAAAATGTTTAAAAATTCATATTTTTTTTTCTTAAATTTCAGGTCTCAACTACGGTGGGGTTCGCGAAGCCTTCAGTCCCACAAGCCCCATGGGCCGATGCCAAACTTGTGGCCAGCCAATCTATCACTTGCCCGCTTTATCAACTTACTTGCCAAGCACATCACCACCACCACCGATGCACATTGGTGTCCACACTATGGTAATTTAGCACCAAATTAAACATTCCTCAATTGAATTGACCATTTTTTCACCAGCCTGGACCCATCAAGGCTCGGCCGTCCAATTCCCAAGAACGTTTTGCCAAACCCGCGGTCCCAGCGGCCATGATGGCCAGTCCCGGGCACGGACATCATCAGTTAACGGCTCAAGCTTCTTCTTCGACAGTTGTTCACGGGTCCCTTCATACTAGCCACGGGGATAAAAGTTAGGATTATCTCATTGGTTGTTGTGAAGCTTGTGTGATAGAGATTTAAATTCCATTTCAAGAGATATGAATGAAAAAAGGTAGAAATCGAATTTTTTTTTGTTTTGTTTATTGTTTATTTTATCAATTTAATCACGAATTTGTGTTGAAATAAATTTTTTGTCACGTTTTCGCCATCGAAAACGATTATTTTTGGCTTTTCCAATGCAAGTTGTGAGTGTTTGTGAATCAAAATGAGAATTTGAAGGAAATTGGTTTACGTTTTGCGGTATATTACAATATATACACATTATAAATATTATTTTTTAATCTCTGGATGACGTAATGTTGAATACTTTGTTGTTTGTTCATGTACGCCAATCACTCGTGACAATTTTCAAATGTAATAATTCAAAATTGAGTTATTCTGGGGGGGCAGCTCGTTTTTTTTTTTAATTAATTTCGTTTTTTGGAAGTTTTATTTTTATTTTTTATTTTTATTTTTTTTCCAAAGCCTACAGAGGTTAAATGTTTCCAAACGGCAATAAATTAGTTCATCATATACATTAAATTAACAAATAAAATATTATTCAGTATTTTCAATCCTTTAATTTTTCCAATGATGTAAAATAAAAATATTTAAAAAAAAAATAAATAAATAAAATATCGGGTTTTAAAAGGCCATTTAATTTAAACTGTGCGGAATTTTAGCTTAATCTTTATGTGAAGAAATGTATAATCAGCGGACAGAAAAGAAAAGCAGCATTGTTTGTAAATAAAAATCAATTTTGATCGTCTCGAACGGTTTGTGTTTTGTGAACATTTTTACTCGCTTGTACGAGATGGAGTGAGTGTGCGCCGCCACTTCCGGTTCAAATGGCTCGATGAATCGCCCCGACACTCGGGAGTAAAGTAAACAAGTTAAATTAACAAAATGTCAGGGAGAGGAGGCAAGAAGAGGAACAAATCTACGACGAGATCCGCAAAGGCCGGTGTCCTTTTCCCCGTCGGACGGCTGCACCGCTACCTGAGGAAGGGCACGCACCACCAGCGCATCGGAGCGGGCGCACCAGTCTATTTGGCAGCCGTTATAGAATATCTAACAGGTTCAATTGCGAGAAAATATACGATTTATAGTCGTTTTGAGTTGGTGGTGAATTAAAATCGGTTGGTTTGCGCGTGGAAATCGTGGATTTTGTGCGTTTTTGCCGTTTTTATGCGCCGTTTACTCGCGAGTTTGATTTGGAAATATAGGCCTATATGTTTTTAACGTTATTTTTTTTTTTTTTTTGAAAATTTTAGCCGAAATATTGGAATTGGCTGGAAATGCAGCTCGTGATAATAAAAAAGGACGTGTTACTCCTAGACATATCTTGTTGGCTGTGGCGAACGACGAGGAATTGCATCAGGTATATTTGATGATGAAATTTTATGAAATTTTTAATTAATTTTTTTTTTTTTTTAATTTTTTTTATTTGTAGTTATTGAAAGGTGTAACGATTGCTTCGGGAGGCGTGTTGCCGAAAATCCACCCGGAATTATTAGCTAAGAAGAAAGGTGGCAAGTTTGTTTTTGTTAATAATCCGCCATCTTTGGCACCGGTCTCGCCGCCGTACAAGAAACCAAAGTTATCGCCCGCAAAACCGGTGAAAAAACCGACGACAGTTAATAAAACTGTGAAAGGAAAGCCCAAAGGAAAGGTAAATGTTTAGGTTAATAAAATAATAACGCGTGAGTTGTTTTTAATGTTTTTATTCCGGATGTGTCGAAGGGAGCCAAAGATAACACGACGAATTCTGCTTCTGGTGGAACCGGGATCACGATTTTGTCGGAGAAAAAATTATTTTTAGGACAAAAGGTGTCGAAAGAATTTTTTTCTGTAAATAATGTCGATTTTTAATCGAGTTTTTGACGTTTTAGTTGACGGTTATACAAGGTGATATCGCGAACGTTACGGCCGATGCGATTATTAATCCGACGAATGCGTCGTTTTACATGGGTGGCGAAATAGGTAACTAAATTAAAATTTTAGGCTTAAAAATTTTTTAAAAAAATTTTTAATTTTTAGGTCAAACTCTTGAAAAAGTTGGAGGAAAAGAATTCCAACAAGAAATTAAAGATTTAATTTCATCCAATGGTCAATTGGATGTCGCTGGTGGTAAGATATTGGATATTTATCGATAAAATAATTTGAATAGTAAAATGGACACGATAGACGAGCATGCGCTGATTTCCACGTTAAAACTGCAAGCTTTGTTTTGCATTTTTTCGTTTCTCTAGCGGCCATTTGTTCCGGCCACAATTTCCCAGCTAAATATGTGATACATTGCAATGCGCCAACTTTTGGTTCAAATAACAGTAATGATTTACTGGAGAAAACAGTGAAAAACTGTTTGACTTTAGCCGACGAGAAAAATATCAAATCATTAGCGGTACCGCCGTTTGGCACTGGAAAGTAAGTCTTTTGCTTAAATTAATGCGATTTAAATTTTTGTTTCCATTTTTCGTAGAAGCCAGGGATGGAAAATGAACGCAGTTGTTGGATTTTTATTTTATTTTTTAAATGTTTTTTATTTACGTATTTTATTTTTGTGTTTTTTCTTTCGGTCTTTGTAGCGGCTGTTTGTCCCGGTCACAATTTCGCGGCAAAATTTGTGATTCATTGTAATGGGCCAAACTTCAGTGTTACGGATGCGGAGTCGCTTTTGGGGAAAACCGTGAAAAACTGTCTAGTTTTAGCTGATAGCAAGAATTTAAAGTCTGTCGCCCTTCCATCAGTTGGGAGTGGCCGGTAAATTATTATTACAGTAGAGCTTTGATTATCCGAACTAATTTCATAACCGATTTGTTCGCGGAATCGAACATTAGGTTTTTATACAAACTGTACAGCAGATGGAAATCAAAAATCGTTAAAAAGCATTTAAAACCGATACAAAATGGATAAATATCGTTAAAAAGTATTTAAAATCGATCAAAAATCGTTAAAAACCATTTAAAATCCATCAAAAATCGTTTTAAAGCATTTAAAATCGATAAAAAAATTGATAAATATTGTTAACAAGCATTTAAAACGATTAAAAATGGATTAATATCGTTAAAAAGCATTTAAAATCGATCAAAAATCGTTAAAAAGCATTTAAAATCGATAAAAAGCATTTAAAATCGATCAAAAATTGTTTAAAAGCATTTAAAATCGATCAAAAATTGTTTAAAAGCATTTAAAATCGATCAAAAATTGATAAATAATGTTAAAAAGCATTTAAAACGATCAAAAATGGATAAATATCGTTAAAAAGCCTTATAAAGAGCGATTAAAACGGATAAAAATCGATCAAAAATCGTTAAAAAGCATTTAAAATCGATCAAAAATCGTTAAAAAGCATTTAAAATCGATCAAAAATTGTTAAAAAGCATTTAAAATCGATTTAAAATCGATAAAAAGCATTAGAAATCGTTAAAAAGTATTTAAAATCGATCAAAAATCGTTTTAAAGCATTTAAAATCGATCAAAAATGGGTAAATATCGTTAAAAAGCATTATAAAGAGCGATCAAAACGGATAAAAATCGATTAAAAACCGATATACATTGATAAAAGCATCGATTACTGCTGTTCGGATAACCGATGCTCTACTGTATTGTGTTTCGTCGAGTAAATGAATGTTAGTCGACGAAATACGTTTGTTTGTTTAGAGTTATGCGCAGAATCGAGCGGCTTTTTTATGTTTTGGGTTTTTATTTTTAATTTATTTTTAGTTTTGATTTATTTATTTGTGTTTGTTTTCTAATGTTTTGTTTTTTTTTGTTGTATTTTTTTAGTGCTGGTTTTCCGAAGCAGCAAGCAGCTCAAATAATTTTGAAAGCTATTTCGAATTATTTTGTGAATGTTATGTCCAGTTCGTTGAAGCAAATTTATTTCGTGTTATATGACATGGAGAGTATCGGCATTTATACGAGTGAATTGGCCAAATTGGACTCTTAAAGGTAAGTTTTCTGTAAAAATAATTTCCGAAAAATGAGAAATTTCTTTGAAAAATGAGAAATTTCTTTGAAAAATGAGAAATTTTTTTGAAAAATGAGAAATTTCTTTGAAAAATGAGAAATTTATTTGAAAAATGAGAAATTTCTTTAAAAAATGAGAAATTTCTTTAAAAAATGAGAAATTTTTTTGAGAAATAAGAAATTTTATTAAGAAATGAGAAATTTCTTTGAGAAATGAGAAATTTCTTTGAGAAATGAGAAATTTCTTTGAGAAATGAGAAATTTCTTTGAGAAATGAGAAATTTCTTTGAAAAATGAGAAATTTCTTTGAGAAATGAGAAATTTCTTTGAGAAATGAGAAATGTCTTTGAGAAATGAGAAATTTCTTTGAAAAATGAGAAATTTCTTTGAAAAATGAGAAATTTCTTTGAAAAATGAGAAATTTCTTTGAAAAATGAGAAATTTCTTTGAAAAATGACAATTTTCTTTGAAAAATAACAAATTTTCTTAGAAAAATCACAATTTTCTTTGAAAAATAACAAATTTTCTTTGAAAAATAACAAATTTTCTTAGAAAAATGACAAATTTCCTGAAAAAAATGTCAAAACTGACGAATTTCCTAGAAACGAACTAACAAACTCAAGAAAAATAATAATTTTCTATTAAAAATTACGCCATTTATGCCTTAAAATTTAGAAATTTTGGGTCCCGCCATTGCACTTACACTGCATTGTTGCATAATTTTTTCAAATTTCATTGAACAGGTGACAAAATGAAGAAATAATTTGAGAAAAAAATATAAAAGTCTAAGATGATCTAGACATAGTCCGAGACCTATCAGACATCACGTCTACGGGAGAAAAAGATTTTTGTTTTTCCTATCCTTCATGTTTAATTTTAAACATTCATTCCACTATCTTTCACTTTGTAAATTCAACAATTACAACAAAAAAACATAAAAAAACCCAAAAAAAAACAATTCATTTTAAATTGTTAACATAATTTTAAAAAAATAATATTTTGGTAATCCAGAGATTTTTCAATGTTTCACATTTCAAGAAAGAAAAACAAAAACACAAAAAAAAAACCCATTCCTCAAGTACAAAATGATGGTTATTGCATTGTTACACCTTGAGATATATTTTAAGTGTCAGATAAATCGAATTTTGGTGTTACGAATTGTCCTTTTAAGTTTATTCAATTATTGTACGTGTTTTTTGGTATGGAAAAAGCATCGCTGACTAAATTTTGCACAATAAAACCGGTGTTGTTGCAACGAACATAATTTAGTGCCTGACGAAAAAATTGTAACATTTTATTATCATTTTCCTAGTCACAATGATGAGCACGAAGTAGTGCACTGATCGAACCGACGTCAAAGAGTCGAAAAATATTATTTTAGAATATACCAGTGTGGCCTATGTTAAATAATTTTACAAAATTATCCGATTTTTGTATAACAGCCATTTTGGACGCCATTTTGATTCCCTTTGTTTGTATTCTTCGGTTGTGGTAGTCAAGTGTGGTTTAGTGGGTGTTATAATTTTATATGGAAAAAAAAGAATTTATTATTATTAATATTAGTCGGTGCAATAATTATTTTAGCTTTTGAAATGTTTATTTCGATTTAATCGTGTGATATATCAATGATAAATGTTTAAAGTGTTTTGTTTTGTTGCTGTATAGATTTGTTTCGCTTGATATCGTTGTTTTGATTGCATTAAATGTTTATTAGATGGAAAATTTTCGTTTTTGATCATGATTTTGATGTTTAGAAATTTTATATGGGGGTATTATTTATGCTGGTGAAATAATTCTATCGAGTTTTAGCTGATTTTGTGTAAAGTTGTAAACTGTTTGTGACATTCAAGAAATCGCATCACATAAATATATTTTAGTGAAGAATACGAGAATTAAAAATAAAAAAAATAAAAAATTCGAATTTGTTGTATTTTTATTCCAATAATTGAGAACATAACACAATCTTTGATTGTTAAGGATACATGAGAAAAAAAAATAATTTCAGATAAAGACAAAAGAAATTTTTCCTTTTATAATATTTGAGTTGGGATAAATCTTTTGCTTACAGTTGTTCGTTACGAGCTTCCAATACTTTATCGTGTACAGCTTTTATATTTCGCAAAGCAAATACTGCATCACACGTTGAGTATCCATGACTGCATTGTGCATTACAATTAGCAATTATCTCTTTACAAATACTTGCTTTTGCTTTGAACAATTTGGGAAAACGTGCCAGAGCTTCTTGAGTCAGAATGTTTCCAATAGTATCATTCTTGTCATTGCTGCAATTATTCATTCTCAAATCGTGCAAGGATTCGTCATCTAAATGTTGCAGGTCAAGTTTCTCAAATAACTTGACGACAACTTCTTCGGTGCCACTTGATTGCCATTTGATGATACATCGAATGCATTGCTTGTAAATTTCTGCACGGCTAACATATTCGACGAGCTTAGTGATCTGAGGTTCGGTTAAATCTTGAAGATTTGCTTCCGTTGAAATTTTTTCTATATTAGTCAGAGTAAAACTATGGATCGAGTCTTCCAAACCATAATCAACTCCGACGGCCCACAATGCCACAAATGTTTCAACATTTAATTTTCGGCAACTCAGTTCCCAGCACTTGACGTGGAAAGCACCCAGATCCATCATACGACTAGTTGTGATCAACTCTCGTAACGAGTCGTAATCGGTCGCTAAATTTGGAATTTGATTGACATACAGATATTTGACAATCATATCGATCACCTTTTTTGAATTTTTTGGAAATTGAACGCGTCCTGTATTTTTCTCGGACATATCAATGGTGAACATTTTGTGAAAGTATGGAGAAGTAGCCATTAAAATGCAGCGATGAGCGTGGACAAGGCCTCCTTCGCACTCAATTACGATATCAGTAGACGTTTGGTTTTGACGGAATTCTTCCATCGTAACTCCTAAATGACAACTCTCAACTACTGTACACGACTTTTCGCCATTTTTGTAAAATGTGTTCTGAAAAAATAAATTAAAATAACTCGTAAAGTAATTATTGTTAACATTAAAGTAAACAGTTTGTGACGATGACCTTTCGATGACGCTATCCGCTCAAAATGTGTATTTTGGCATAACAAGCAAGTCTATCAATTCTAGTAGTTGAGAGATAAGTTAACAAACCTAAAGTGTGAACTGGGTAAAATAATGACACATGCGGTTATCAAGACATAACATATTTATTGATATATAAATATAATCACCGTGAAGTGATTATATTAATCAATTTGCATAAACTACGGTTATACATTAACTATGCCGACAATTGGCCGTATAAATGGGTAGATTAACTATACATACATTCGCCTAAACGGCGCTATGATAATATCAAGTCGGCTTCATCGGGTCAGTAAGATGTCGTCTGAATCGGTTGATTATTTGGTCCTAGTTGTACATCGGGGTCTGGTTCAAATCTGTAATGAAAAGGTTAGTATCCGAGGACGTCCGGTTGACGGTATCTGCATCGCCACAAACTTGGGGCGGTTATTGGTTTAAATGGCTTGTAAGAGCCATTTACCAATTGACCTCTTATAAATGTTTTAAGACATTTATAATTGGTGTGATACGTCAAATGGTTCTTCATACGAGAGTAAACTGTTGCGAGTTTACAATCATAACTTCTGGTTCCGTGTAATGGATGTATTTATTAGAGTATTACTTATTCAGTAAATACTCGTAATAATTCTGCTTACATAAAGTTGGCAATTTAGCTACACATTTACTGGCAAGTAAATGCTAATGTAGCTAGTCTTCAGTTTTGTACAGTTCTGGAAGAAGTATCCATGTTTATGCACAATGCTGAGTTGTGACATAAACTAGCTGGGGATTTAATCTAACTAAACTTTTCCGAGTTTAGTTATTTCAACCCTAATGTTACATTTTCGACACGCTGTTCGGCAGCCGTGGCTTACTGTAACTGGCAGGCCTTGTGGAACACTTGTTGAATTATATCCGGCCCGACGGGATTCTTACTACTCATCGCCGCGACCTGATCTCCTCACGGCCACACAGCCGTCATCGGGCACCCGGACATGGAGGCATCATATCACCCATCTCCACGTCAAGTGTACGCCGTATGTAGGTTGTCATAGGCCCGCAGTATAAGGGGCATTGACTGCGCAATCAACAGACAAGCAAGTGTCTGCGCAATCAACATGACAACCGGAGTAGTAGAATGGGCTCAAGAAAACATATAGTCAAATATCTGGTCAAGAGCGAGTTACTTCCTGTTGCAAGGAAATATATACTCATGGTGGACAATAGCTTGACCATTGCTCCAATGAGAGCAGTGGTCCCCTGAATCCCTCCAATCACTGGTCAGAGTGATGGGATACTCAGGACACATTTCCAGTCCAGGTGGTCAACAGGAACTGGATACACAGGCCATAGCTCTCTGCTAGGTCAGGACAGGAACTGGATAGCGAGGAACACTTTTGGATTAAGTCTTTCAACTTAACCAAGGGGGGTCCGAGCTGGAAGCAGGTGCAGAGGGGTGAGTTAATCCCCTAAACCTAGTTTTGTGATAACTTGACAAGAGTTGTCACAAAACAGTTTAATATCAATATTTACTTCAATAAATAAAGATAAAGTTGATTCTCTACATTGAAATCACATAAAAGTTGCATTTTATGTGATTTTACATCAAACTGGAAATTCTGTTCGAATTTGCCACTTTTGGTCGTCAGCGCCATCTATTGGCGAAATTGTCGTTATATCGAGTGGAGAAGGCCGTGACCGTCATACATCCCCCTTAATCACTGGAATTATGTAAATAATTACACGTGATTTTCGCCGATAATCGTCTCGATATACGACACTGTTCATTGTGGATCAGCAAACGTTACGTATCTTGTAAAAGATATCTAACAATGCAAATATAATAAAGAGTGAGGATTATTCATTTCAAATTATATTTTTGACCATTAATAATTTATTCAATCATTAACCGTTCAGGTGACTTCGGAGATGAATTGTTTTCCTGAATTTATACAAAATCAGAAAAACAACCAATCGTGAAAACTGGCATCGAAAGTATTTAATAATATATTTTGTACAAAATATAAATTAAATCACGTCTTTAGAATATTCTTAATAATTTTAAGATTATTAATAAATGTTCAAAAATCCGTTTTAATCTTTGAGATCAATCATCAAGTCGACATTCAAAAAAATTAATAATAATTTTTTACAATCATTAGTAAGTGTTCAAACGGATGTTTCATTTCTTTTAATATTTCGATTAAAAATATTAAAAAGAAACCTGGTCCAATTTCTTAGTTTATTTCTCAGAAAAGAAAGTAAACACAAGAAATTAATCTTCTAATTTTCAAAAGAAAATTTGCTGTTTCATTTCTTTTAATATTTCAATTAAAAATATTAACAAGAAACCCGGTCAAATTTCTTAGTTTATTTCTCAGAAAAGAAAGTAAACACAAGAAATTAATCTTCCAATTTTCAAAAGAAAATTTGCTGTTTTCATTTCTTTTAATATTTCGATTAAAAATATTAAAAAGAACCTGGTCAAATTTCTTAGTTTATTTCTCATAAAAGAAAGTAAACACAAGAAATTAATCTTCTAATTTTCAAAAGAAAATTTGCTGTTTCATTTCTTTTAATATTTCAATTAAAAATATTAACAAGAAACCTGGTCAAATTTCTTAGTTTATTTCTCATAAAAGAAAGTAAACACAAGAAATTAATCTTCTAATTTTCAAAAGAAAATTTGCTGTTTTCATTTCTTTTAATATTTCGATTAAAAATATTAAAAAGAAACCTGGTCAAATTTCTTAGTTTATTTCTCATAAAAGAAAGTAAACACAAGAAATTAATCTTCAAATTTTCGTGAGAAAATTGCTGTTTCATTTCTTTTAATATTTTCGATTAAAAATACTAAAAGGAAATCTGGTCAAATTTCTTAGTTTATTTCTCAGAAAAGAAAGTAAACACAAGAAATTAATCTTCTAATTTTCAAAAGAAAATTTGCTGTTTCCTTTCTTTTAATATTTTCGATTAAAAATACTAAAAGGAAATCTGGTCAAATTTCTTAGTTTATTTCTCATAAAAGAAAGTAAACACAAGAAATTAATCTTCAAATTTTCGTGAGAAAATTGCTGTTTCATTTCTTTTAATATTTTCGATTAAAAATACTAAAAGGAAATCTGGTCAAATTTCTTAGTTTATTTCTCAGAAAAGAAAGTAAACACAAGAAATTAATCTTCTAATTTTCAAAAGAAAATTTGCTGTTTCCTTTCTTTTAATATTTTCGATTAAAAATACTAAAAGGAAATCTGGTCAAATTTCTTAGTTTATTTCTCATAAAAGAAAGTAAACACAAGAAATTAATCTTCAAATTTTCGTGAGAAAATTGCTGTTTCATTTCTTTTAATATTTTCGATTAAAAATACTAAAAGGAAATCTGGTCAAATTTCTTAGTTTATTTCTCAGAAAAGAAAGTAAACACAAGAAATTAATCTTCTAATTTTCAAAAGAAAATTTGCTGTTTCCTTTCTTTTAATATTTTCGATTAAAAATACTAAAAGGAAATCTGGTCAAATTTCTTAGTTTATTTCTCATAAAAGAAAGTAAACACAAGAAATTAATCTTCAAATTTTCAAAAGAAAATTTGCTGTTTCATTTCTTTTAATATTTCAATTAAAAATATTAACAAGAAACCTGGTCAAATTTCTTAGTTTATTTCTCATAAAAGAAAGTAAACACAAGGAATTAATCTTCTAATTTTCAAAAGAAAATTTGCTGTTTTCATTTCTTTTAATATTTCGATTAAAAATATTAAAAAGAAACCTGGTTAAATTTCTTAGTTTATTTCTCGTAAAAGAAAGTAAACACAAGAAATTAATCTTCAAATTTTCGTGAGAAAATTGCTGTTTCATTTCTTTTAATATTTTCGATTAAAAATACTAAAAGGAAATCTGGTCAAATTTCTTAGTTTATTTCTCAGAAAAGAAAGTAAACACAAGAAATTAATCTTCAAATTTTCGTGAGAAAATTGCTGTTTCATTTCTTTTAATATTTTCGATTAAAAATACTAAAAGGAAATCTGGTCAAATTTCTTAGTTTATTTCTCATAAAAGAAAGTAAACACAAGAAATTAATCTTCTAATTTTCAAAAGAAAATTTGCTGTTTCATTTCTTTTAATATTTTCGATTAAAAATACTAAAAGGAAATCTGGTCAAATTTCTTAGTTTATTTCTCAGAAAAGAAAGTAAACACAAGAAATTAATCTTCTAATTTTCAAAAGAAAATTTGCTGTTTCCTTTCTTTTAATATTCTCGATTAAAAATACTAAAAGGAAATCTGGTCAAATTTCTTAGTTTATTTCTCATAAAAGAAAGTAAACACAAGAAATTAATCTTCTAATTTTCAAAAGAAAATTTGCTGTTTCATTTCTTTTAATATTTCAATTAAAAATATTAACAAGAAACCTGGTCAAATTTCTTAGTTTATTTCTCATAAAAGAAAGTAAACACAAGAAATTAATCTTCTAATTTTCAAAAGAAAATTTGCTGTTTTCATTTCTTTTAATATTTCGATTAAAAATATTAAAAAGAAACCTGGTCAAATTTCTTAGTTTATTTCTCGTAAAAGAAAGTAAACACAAGAAATTAATCTTCAAATTTTCGTGAGAAAATTGCTGTTTCATTTCTTTTAATATTTTCGATTAAAAATACTAAAAGGAAATCTGGTCAAATTTCTTAGTTTATTTCTCAGAAAAGAAAGTAAACACAAGAAATAAATCTTCTAATTTGCAGTTTGATGTTTTCTTGGGAGGAGAAAATGTAACTGTCCAGTTGAAGTTTTTCCCCCTTTTGCTCCATTCTTCGAATGACTGCACCTCAGGCGACGGTAGGTGTCTGTCTGACGGTTAATTGTTCTCGCGTCCTCAGGGAGTTTGTATTTCTTCACATTGTCTGGCATTTGCAAGATGACAAACAAACTTTATGGATAGAAAATTTGCTGTTGTTTTTGTTACTTCTAATATTTCTATTGGAAATATTAAAAAGAAACCTTGTCAACTTGCTTACAAGTAAGTCTGATTTTCAGTAGAAAAGCAAACCTGAAAAATTATTTCTAGATTTTTTGAGAAACTAGAGCATAATTCATTTCCAGTAGATTTATTTTAAGTGTTATAAAAAGTTTCATTCTTATATACACCTCTTTATTTCCAAATTTTTTGAGAAAGGGTTATAAAGAGTTTCATTCTTTACCCCTTCCCCCTTTTTCTTCAGAATTATCAGATTCTGTAGAAATATCAAAAATGAAACTCAGTTAAACTTCTTAGTTTAATTTTCAACAAAATAAACATAAAAAATTTAATTCCCAAAATTTTCGGGAGAAAATTATCGTTTTGTTGTCTTTAGTACTTCTGTCGAAATACTAAAGTCAGACCTTATTTCCACATTTTTATTAATCACATTCCTGATTAACAAAACGTTGTTTTGATTCTTAAAATGTTTCTTGTGAGAGAAAACATTATAAAAAGGTTGAAGGTTGGGTGGATGAAAAGTGACCTTTTGGGGTCAACTTAGTCATTCATCCCCCTTTGCTGGGGTTCCCTCTAAGTTTCCATTGTTTCCAACAAATCTTGTCGGTGCGTCATAATAATTTTTATTAAAAAAAAAAATGACTCTTCAATTTTACTTTTATTTCTTGCGAAATAATAAATAAAGTACGGTAGTTTCTAATCAATACGAATAATTCCGGGAACAATGGTTAATTATTATTTTGATTAGAAATAATAATAACATGGTGATCTGGCAGCTATATTTCCCTGGTTTTAAAGAGAATTTCCTCTAGTTTGTGAGTCGTTTGCTCCTAGAGGGAGAAAGAGTACAAACTTCAAAAAAAAAACTCTACTTTGAACCAGAATCAAATTTGTATCAACTTTCTTGTAAAAAGAATTTCCTCCAGTTTGTGAAATCGTTTGCTCCTAGAGGGAGAAAGAGCACAAACTTCGAAAAACTCCACCTTACCAAAAAGTTGATTTCACGTTAAGTCTTAGTTAATGTGAATAAATTTGACAGGAAGAAGTTTGATTAATATTTCGATTAGAAATAATAATAACACAGTGGTGTTGTAGTTATATTTTTCTTGTAAAAGAGAAAATACAACAATAAACAATGGTTATAATTTTCTCGCGAAAGAAAAATTACAACACAAAATGTCAAAATGCTCAAATATGAGTTTTCCAACTTCTATCCAAGTTGTAGAATCTTCAGTTGGCTTTCTTAGTCAAACTTTTTATTCAAAAGAAATTGACTCAAGAAAATCTTCAATTTATTTATATTTCTCGCAAAATAATAAATAAAGTACGGTAGCCTAATTATTACATTTTTTGTGCAAAAAATGCAACTAGACGGTTGTTACGAATAAATTCGTGGCAGTGTTTAATTAATATTTCGAATGGAAATAATAACAACACGGTGAATTGTCATCATATTTTTCTTGTCAAAGAGAAAATACAACAAACAAAACAGTGGTTCTAAATTTCTTGTTAAAGAAAAATTAAAACATCAAAACGTTGGTTATAATTTTCTTGTTAGAGAAAAATTAAAACACAAAACGTCGGTCTAAACTAAAATGGCGACAGTACGCCCTCAAAAATAATTTTCCAACATCTGAGTAATATTTCCTTAGCTTAATCTTTTTCGAGAATTAAACTTTTGAAATTTATTAACTCCAAATTTACGGTTTTCCCCTGGCTAAATAACTCTTGAAGTTATAAACTAGTGAGAATTCTACATTAATATTTCTACCAAAATATTAAGTAACAAAACCGCTGCAAAGTTCCATGGTTAAATTTTTTGTATAAAAAAGTAACCTTTGAATTCTTATTTCTTGATTTTTCTTAAAATATTTTTTGCAAAAATATCTCAAGGGAATATTTGTGGAAATACAGTTTAATTAGGTTTATTTTCTTGTAGGAAAATAAACTCTACAATCTCGCTTTTTCTTGATGCTGAAAAATGGTGTCACATCTAACTGGAAGTGACTACCATAAAACTTCCAAATCGTTCGCGATCACTTATTACAATGTCCAAACGCTCAGGGTTAGATTTATTGTTAGATAAATTCTTTTCCCCTTGTTTTCTTGCTTCGAATAAATCGCGTCGGTTTTGCCATAATAATTTTTGTTCAAAATTAAATATGAACAGTGCAAATTCAAACATCAGCGATAGTTCGACCACCGGTGGAGGTGGAGGAACAAGCCGTCTTGGTGAATTCGAATACGTACGTCGTTCGGGAGTGGAGTTTCGCAACTCTGCCCTCGAATTATTCGCTACAGGTGAAGTTCGTTGGTCCTGTCGGATCGGTGTACCGACTCGGGGTTGCTGCACATCCGTACGTTCAGTCGACGGAGCCTCGTGGGACTTTGGAGTCGATGCACGTGGCGCCGAAGTTCGTTCTCGTCTCGGTGAAGACGATTTATCTACGGGTAATGGCATTGGAGCGCGTGGCGGCCCACGCGACTTCTTCTAAGTTGCTGGCGGTCTTCCGTTAATACCTCCGTGGTTCAGTTCCAAACCGTCCGCTGACTGAGCGGAGCGATCTGACGAACTTCCGGGTTGCTGGTTACGGGCCGTGAACTGCTTAGTTTCGGCCAGCGAATTGAAGGATCGTATGTCCAAATTGAAATGGCAACAATACGCCTGTAATTCTTCGTCGTCTCGTAGCGTGCGTTCGTCTACGCGTGGAGTGAATGGGTTGTGAGACCTGTTCTCCTCCTCCTGATTCATCGTCGCGAACAAATCGTGTCGGTGTGTCATGGTAATTTTTATTCAAAATTAACAGATACAGGGTGAACTTCAAAAAAAAAAAAATCGGCGATAGATTCGGTGTGAGATTACGTACCGTTTAGTACGTAACCGACAAAATCGAACAACAACAAAAATTGGCGATAGGTTCGGTGTGAGATTACGTACCGTTTAGTACGTAACCGCCAAAATCGAACAACAACAAAAATTGGCGATAGGTTTGGTGTTAAAACGTGTACTGTGGGGTACACGAAAAACAACAAGAAAATAACGCCCAAAAAATAGATTGGAGTACGAAGGATTTTAATACAACACTAGCGCGGAGAAACAGTCACGCCTAAATTAAAACTAGAGAAAGAATAGTACAACTGATTCTTTAAACTTGGTGTGGGCAAAACACACTTAAACTACAAAAATGAAAATACACTTTTTATACTAAACTAGCGCTTAGGAAGGTGCGCTTTAAACTACAATGTTTTAACAAAATTACACTTAACTTTACGGCTTTTTCGGATGCAAAATGGTCCAAACGAACAAGGTGGTCACGGTCCAAAATGGTGGTCAAGAGACGTCCAGTCAGTGTGGATGCAAGAATGCAAGTGGTCTTCACACTTCCCAAAAAATGAATTTTGGGGGTTAATCCGTTCAGTGGGATTGGACAAATAAAAAAATGACACATTTGACGTGTGCCACTCATTCATCACCCAACAATGCATTTCCTTTTCTGGATATGCCACCCACTGAGTTTTGGTCCAAATTCTTTTTCGAGAATTTGAACTTTGCCATTCTTGTCAGCAAGATTAACCTGTTTTTTAAGACAAGTCAAAATCGCCCATTCTCCACAGCTGCTTGACAATCTCCAGTCTCTTTGTAAAGAGAAAATTGTTTTTATTTCTTTTTCGGGAAATAATCACAAAATACTACCATTAGTCACATTTTTGGTGAGAAAATATGACCTCTTCAGACTACCATCCCAGTGTCGTTAACTTTTCGTACAAAAAGTTAAAGTTCAAGCATTTTGATTAGAAATAACTTAGACAATGGACAGCATCGTAAATTCTTCTAGTTGTAGAAACTTCTGTTTGTTTGTCGAGAATCAAAACTTTTTATTCAAAAGAAATGATCCAACAAACGTCTGGCACATTTATTTATATTTTTCGCGAAATAATAAATAATGTACGGTAGTCTACTTGTTACACATTCTTGTGAGGAAAATGCAACTAGACTCGGGAAACAATGTTCAATCAATATTTCGATTAAAATATTAACAACACTGTGAAATTTGTAATTATATTTTTCTTTTTCGAGAGAAAATACAACAAACAAATCAATAATCGTAATTTTCTCGTTAAAGAAAATCACAACACGAACAAAACGGTTATAAATTTCTTTTTCAAGAAAATTTACAACACAGACATTTAGTCATAATTTTCTGGTTAGAAAAAATACAACTCAGCCATAATTTTCTTGGTAAAGAAAAATTACAACAAAAATGTCAAAATTCAAAATTTTACCTAAGTTCACTTTTAGCTTGCAACCTATCTCGGTGGAACCTCCACGTGTGACGATGACCTTTCGATGACGCTATCCGCTCAAAATGTGTATTTTGGCATAACAAGCAAGTCTATCAATTCTAGTAGTTGAGAGATAAGTTAACAAACCTAAAGTGTGAACTGGGTAAAATAATGACACATGCGGTTATCAAGACATAACATATTTATTGATATATAAATATAATCACCGTGAAGTGATTATATTAATCAATTTGCATAAACTACGGTTATACATTAACTATGCCGACAATTGGCCGTATAAATGGGTAGATTAACTATACATACATTCGCCTAAACGGCGCTATGATAATATCAAGTCGGCTTCATCGGGTCAGTAAGATGTCGTCTGAATCGGTTGATTATTTGGTCCTAGTTGTACATCGGGGTCTGGTTCAAATCTGTAATGAAAAGGTTAGTATCCGAGGACGTCCGGTTGACGGTATCTGCATCGCCACAAACTTGGGGCGGTTATTGGTTTAAATGGCTTGTAAGAGCCATTTACCAATTGACCTCTTATAAATGTTTTAAGACATTTATAATTGGTGTGATACGTCAAATGGTTCTTCATACGAGAGTAAACTGTTGCGAGTTTACAATCATAACTTCTGGTTCCGTGTAATGGATGTATTTATTAGAGTATTACTTATTCAGTAAATACTCGTAATAATTCTGCTTACATAAAGTTGGCAATTTAGCTACACATTTACTGGCAAGTAAATGCTAATGTAGCTAGTCTTCAGTTTTGTACAGTTCTGGAAGAAGTATCCATGTTTATGCACAATGCTGAGTTGTGACATAAACTAGCTGGGGATTTAATCTAACTAAACTTTTCCGAGTTTAGTTATTTCAACCCTAATGTTACATTTTCGACACGCTGTTCGGCAGCCGTGGCTTACTGTAACTGGCAGGCCTTGTGGAACACTTGTTGAATTATATCCGGCCCGACGGGATTCTTACTACTCATCGCCGCGACCTGATCTCCTCACGGCCACACAGCCGTCATCGGGCACCCGGACATGGAGGCATCATATCACCCATCTCCACGTCAAGTGTACGCCGTATGTAGGTTGTCATAGGCCCGCAGTATAAGGGGCATTGACTGCGCAATCAACAGACAAGCAAGTGTCTGCGCAATCAACATGACAACCGGAGTAGTAGAATGGGCTCAAGAAAACATATAGTCAAATATCTGGTCAAGAGCGAGTTACTTCCTGTTGCAAGGAAATATATACTCATGGTGGACAATAGCTTGACCATTGCTCCAATGAGAGCAGTGGTCCCCTGAATCCCTCCAATCACTGGTCAGAGTGATGGGATACTCAGGACACATTTCCAGTCCAGGTGGTCAACAGGAACTGGATACACAGGCCATAGCTCTCTGCTAGGTCAGGACAGGAACTGGATAGCGAGGAACACTTTTGGATTAAGTCTTTCAACTTAACCAAGGGGGGTCCGAGCTGGAAGCAGGTGCAGAGGGGTGAGTTAATCCCCTAAACCTAGTTTTGTGATAACTTGACAAGAGTTGTCACAAAACAGTTTAATATCAATATTTACTTCAATAAATAAAGATAAAGTTGATTCTCTACATTGAAATCACATAAAAGTTGCATTTTATGTGATTTTACATCAAACTGGAAATTCTGTTCGAATTTGCCACTTTTGGTCGTCAGCGCCATCTATTGGCGAAATTGTCGTTATATCGAGTGGAGAAGGCCGTGACCGTCATAAGTTACACAAACCTTGGAAAATTCACGCGACTCCTTCGGAAGTTTGCTGGTTGATGAATAAAACTAGAAAGTCAAGTTGGTTTTGGATTTAATTCTTTCCGCTAGATGGCGCTGACTGTTGAAAATTAGTCTAAAACCCGAGAACCTAAACCACACCGTGCTCTAAACTAAAATACTACCTCGTCAATCAGGTAGGTGCATAAATAAAAGTTATTCAGATTGCCGTAATAATAAATGAAATAATTTTTTTGTGTAATGTAAATTTCTGAACGGAATTTCCCGCAAGTACGCCATTAGTGACAGTCGGAAATGAATGAGTAGAATACTCCGGTATAGGTAAGTTATTATTTATTTACTCTGTGCAGAAATCTGTCAAACTTCCTGTGTGAATTGTACCTAAACCACCCACTAGTGAGAGACGACTGAAATAAATAAGGTCGGTAAGTAAATAAATGTATATTCAGATTGCAACAATAATAAGTGAAATAAATAATTTTATAATGGTAATTTCAGAACGTAATTTTATTTATTACTCCGTACTATTTTACTCTATTTTCATCATATTAAATTCATTTCAATTGATTTTACAAACGTGCTACGGCTTCATTATACAGACAAGTTTCGAGAGTTGTACGACGTGTCTCGCCGCAGAGAATTATTATCTAAACATTTCAAGTCGAAATCCTCCAATAATTTCACAGCCATCTTTTCTTTTGCGTATAAATGAGACAAGGTCAAACATGAATCGTTTTGTTGTTTACATGGTGCAGTGTTTCATTTCAAGATGATGTTTTATCAATCGAAGAAATCAATTCTGTCACTTGCATTTAAATCGTCAATACTTGAAATTTGATCGATATTTTTCTGAACAAAAGTTGTAATTCTTTCGTTCTTTTCCAATCTCAATTCAACTACTAACGTTGTAGTTGAATTCGATAAATTCGATAAATTCGATAAATTTGTCCCAGTTACAATGTCGATCGCGTCGATCATCACGTGAATGAGTAAACTTTTAAGCTCCAGCAAATGACAAATTTGCATCATTTCTTTTAAAAAAATCGAAATTCTTACCCGAATTTGGAAATTGACCCGTGTACAGGTAAACTAGAGGGTGTCCCAAAAATAACGCAAGATTTGAATTAACCGCCATTTGTGCAGTAAATTGTTGGCAACCCTGAAACAACAACGATTTGACAGCTAAAAGTTTAGGGTTTTATCTGCCGAAATTAGATTATATTGATGTGGCCAATATGTGGTTTCAACAAGACGGTGCAAGAAAAAGGGGCCAATTCTGATCACCGAAACCGGTGATGTCTAATGCAGTAATTGAATTGTTTCCATGATTGTATGGCAATATGGCATGTGGCACCGTCTTGTTGAAACCACATATTGGCCACATCAATATAATCCAATTTCGGCAGATAAAACCCTAAACTTTCAACTGTAAAATCGTTGTTGTTTCAGGGTTGCCAACAATTTACTGCACAAATGGCGGCTAATTCAAATCTTGCGTTATTTTTGGGACACCCTATATAATGGCTTCTATTACTTTCTGCGTGTATAGTTTAAAATTGTTTGGTTGTGATAGTCAAGTGTGGTTTAGTGGGTGTTATAGTAATTTTATATGGAAAAAAAGAAATTATTATTATTAATATTAGTCAGTGCAATAATTATTTTAGCTTTTGGAATATTTATTTCGATTTAATCGTCTGATATATCAATGGTAAATGTTTAAAGTGTTTTGTTTTGTTGCTATATAGATTTGTTTCGCTGGATATCGTTGTTTTGATTGCATTAAATGTTTGTTCGATGGAAAATTTTCGTTTTTAATCATGATTTTGATGTTTAGAAATTTTATATGGGGGTATTATTTAAGCTGGTGAAATGATTCTATCGAGTTTTAGCTGATTTTGTGTAAAGTTGTAAACTGTTTGTGACATTCAAGAAATCGCATCACATAAATATATTTTAGTGAAGAATACGAGAATTAAAAATAAAAAAAAATAAAAAATTCGAATTTGTTGTAGTTTTATTCCAATAATTGATCGCATAAAGCTTTTATCTTTTGCAAAGCTGGTTCTGCATGACACTTTCCGTGGTAGCAGAAATCGCATTTTACATTACAATTAGCAATTATCTCTTGACAAATATTTGCCTTTGCTGCGAACAATTTGGGAAAACATGCCAGAACTTCTCGTGTCAGAATGTTTCCAACAATATCGTTCTTGTCACTGCTGCAATTACTCGTTAACAAATCATGCGAGGATTCGTCATCTAAATGTCGCGGGTCAAGATTCTCAAATAACTTGACGACAACTTCTTCGATGCGAGTTGATTGCCATTTGATGATACATCGAATGCATTGCTTGTAAATTTCTGCACGGCTAACACAACATTCGATCAGTTTAGTCATCTGAGGTTTGGTTAAATCTTCAAGATTTGCGTATTTTGAAATTTCCTCAAGATTATTTTCAGCATAACTTTGGATAGTGCCTTCTTTTTCCAAACCATAATCAACTCCGACAGCCCACAATGCGACAAATGTTTCAACATTTACGTTTCGGCAACTCAGTTTCCAGCACTCGACGTGGAAATCTCCCAGATCCATCATACGACTAGTTGCGATCAACTCTCCTAACGAGTCGCAATCGGTCTCTAAATTTGGAATTTGATTGACGTACAGATATTTGACGATCATATCGATCACCTTCCTTGAATTTCTTGGAAATTGAACACGTCCGGTATTTTTCTCCGACATATTAACGGTGAACATCTTCTCAAAATATGGAGAAGCAGCCATTAAAATGCAGCGATGAGCGTGGACAAGGCCTCCGTTGCACTCAATTACGATGTCAGTAGACAATCGATCTTGACGGAGTTCTTCCATCTTTAGTGCCACAATTTTCCAGTGTTCGGCCATTTGGACAATTTTTTCTGTAAAAGAGAAAGTATTATTGTTATTAATGATTATTGTTTACATTATTGTTTACACAGCTATATACAAACCTTTGAAAATTGACGCAACTCAGTAGTGTCCTGCTTTTATTTTTGGGAACTTGAATCACAAACACGTGGGTCTTGTATCAGCTGAAATGGTTTTGAATTCCTCCGCAAGCTGGCGCTGCCGGTTGGAATTTTTTTTAAAAATACCAGTATCCGGTTTATCATTTTTAAATATTTTACTCTGTGCAGCAAGCAGTACAATTGTACGAAGCTCTGCTGGGGCCATACGAAATAAAAGTTCACAACTCGTTTAAACGAGTTGTGAACTCGTTTAAACGACTTGTGCAACTCGTTTAAACGACTTGTGCAACTCGTTTAAACGACTTGTGCAACTCGTTTAAACGACTTGTGCAACTCGTTAAAACGAGTTGTGTAAAACGAGCCGATTCTGGCGGCCATAGATCGGCGGTGGAAACACGTGGAAACACGTTTACTTCTTATTATTATTATTTCCGTCGGAAAACTAAGCACTTTTTGGCTGCATATGATCGCTCAAATGAGGCCAAAAAGTGCGTAGTTCCCCGTCGAAATTAGGCACCGATCACCGGCCGCATTCGATCGCAAGAACGTGGCCGGTGGTCAGCCAATTACCGGTGCTTGGTTCTGACGGGATACTAAGCACTTTAAGCACTTTTTGGCCGCATATGATCGCTCAAATTCGGTCAAAAAGTGCTTAGTTTCACGTCGAAACTAGGCGCCGGTTTCTTCAGTTGTTGTTACTTTTTTAAAAAATTCCTGAATGTTATGCAATGGGGGAAGAATTATTTCACGTTGTCTATGATTCCCGTTCTTCTGGGATTTCATTAGACATTGCAGGATCAGTAAAAAATGTAAACATTGCCAATTTATGTCAAATGCCATTAAATTAACAAATAAAACAATAAATTTATTTCAATTTATCCATACAAGTGGTGTTTGATGAAGCTAACATTTGACAAATCAAATGGAAGCGACAGTCGACTTCTGACGGCCGCGACATTCGACGGCTGACAGTCGACGTCCGACGGACGCGGCATTCGACAGCTGACGGTCGAAAGTCGATGGCAGACGACCGCGACATTCGACAGGTGACGGTCGACTGTTGCGTACGTTCGACGCCGACCTGTTGCAGCCGACAGCTGTCGACGTCGACTGTCGTGTTCGTCGGACGTCGACTGTGGCTGTCGACTGTCGCGTCGGGTCGTTTTGCACAAGTCGTTTAAACGAGTTGCACAAGTCGTTTAAACGAGTTGCACAAGTCGTTTAAACGAGTTCACAACTCGTTTAAACGAGTTCACAACTCGTTTAAACGAGTTCACAAGTCGTTTAAACGAGTTCACAACTCGTTAAAACGAGTTGTGAACTTTTATTTCGTATGGCCCCAGCAGAGCTTCGTACAATTGTGTAATTAGTTAGTTGCTACTTGCAAATTTGAATTTAAAAATGATATGATTTTCAATTTTTATCTAAACATAAACCATGATTGTTTATGCTTGATTTTGATGTTTAGAAATTTTATATGGGGGTATTATTTATGCTGGTGAAATGATTCTATCGAGTTTTAGCTAATTTTGTGTAAAGTTGTAAACTGTTTGTGACATTCAAGAAATCGCATCACATAAATATATTTTAGTGAAGAATACGAGAATTAAAAATAAAAATAAATAAAAAATTCGAATTTGTTGTATTTTTATTCCAATAATTGATCGCATAAAACTTTTATGTCTTGCAAAGCTGGTACTGCATTACAGGAAAGGTTCATGCATTGGCCGTGCACATTAGAAATTGCAAAAATCTTTTTACACATGTTTATTTGTTTGGACAATTTGGAAAAACTATCTATGAAGTTTGATCTGCCTGACCTTTATTGAAAATATAACACAAACTTTGATTATTAATGATACATGAGAAAAAAAAATAATTTCAGATAGAGACGAAAAAAAATTTTCCTTTTACAATATTTGTGTTCGGATAAATGTTTTAGCTTACAGTTGTCCGTTACGAGATTCCAATACTTCATCGTGTACAGCTTTTATCTCTCGCAAAGCTCGTACTGCATTACACGTTCCGCTGTACGAGTTGAATTCGCATCGCACATTACAATTAGAAATTATCGCTTTACAAATATTTGCTTTTGCTTCGATTAACGCTTCACAAGTATTTGCTTTTGCTTCGAGTAACGCTTCACAAATATTTGCTTTAGCTAAATTTGCTTCGACCAATTTGGGAAAACGTGCCACAGCTTCTTGAGTCAAAATGTATCTAATAATATCGTTCTTGTCATTGCTGCAATTATTCACTATCAAATCGTGCAAGGATCCATCATCTAAATGTCGCAGATCAAGTTTTTCAAATAACTTAACGACAACTTCTTCGGTGCCACTTGATTGCCATTTGATGATACATCGAATGCATTGCTTGTAAATTTCTGCACGGCTGACACATTCGATGAACTTAGTCATCTGAGGTTCGGTTAAATCTTGCAGATTTGCTTCCGTTGAAATTTTTTCTATATTAGTCAGAACAAAACTATGGATCGAGCCTTCTATTTCCAAATCATAATCGACTCCGACGGCCCACAATGCCACAAATGTTTCAACATTTACTTTTCGGCAACTCAGTTCCCAGCACTTGACGTGGAAATCACCCAGTTCCATCATATGACTTGTTGCGATCAACTCTCGTAACGACTCGCAACCGGTCTCTAAATTTGGAATTTGATTGACATACAGATATTTGACAATCATATCAATCACCTTTTTTGAATTTTTTGGAAATTGAACGCGTCCTGTATTTTTCTCGGACATATCAACGGTGAACATTTTGTAAAAGTATGGAGAAGTAGCCATTAAAATGCAGCGATGAGCGTGGACAAGGCCTCCTTCGCACTCAATTACGATATCAGTAGACGTTTGGTTTTGACGGAATTCTTCCATCTTAACTCCTAAATGACAACTCTCAACTACACGACTTTCCGCCATTTTTGTAAAATGTGTTCTGAAAAAATAAATTAAAATAACTCTTAAAGTAATTATTGTTAACATTAAAGTAAACAGTTACACAAACCTTGGAAAATTCACGCGACTCCTTCGGAAGTTTGCTGGTTGATGAATAAAACTAGAAAGTCAAGTTGGTTTTGGTTTTTATTCTTTCCGCTAAATGGCGCTGCCTGTTGGAAATTAGCTCTAAATCTAAACCACACCGTGCTCTAAACAAAATTGATACAACTAATACTACCTAGTAAATAAGGTCTGTGCATGAATAAAAGTTATTCAGATCAGATTGCCGTAATAATAAGTGAAATAATTTATTTTTGTAATGTAAATTTCAGAATGGAATTTCCCGCAAGAACGCCATTAGTGACAGTCGGAAATGAATGGTATAGGTATAGGTAAGTTATTATTTATATATTGTTTTACTCTGTGCAGAAATCTGTTAAACTTCCTGTATGAATTGTACCTAAACCACCCACTAGTGAGAGACGACTGAAATAAATAAGGTCGGTATGTAAATAAATGTATATTCAGATTGCAACAATAATAAGTGAAATAAATAATTTTATAATGGTAATTTCAGAACGTAATTTTATTTATTAGTATTTTACTCTATTTTCATTATATTAAATTCATTTTAATTGATTTTACAAACATTGTGGTGATCTCAAAATATTTCACCAACTTAGAAGATAAAATTAATTGTCTTCTAATTAATTTGACTGTGGCACACGCCAAGTCAGATCATGTGACCGAGGGGAGAAATCCTCTCTAGGCACATATCACCCCAGGTTGTCCGGGGTGAAAACGGTTATTGTGAGTTGTGCCTATAGAGGGCGCCATGGGACGGTGCTCAATAAATCACGTGTGATGTTATCCAACATGGCTGAAGCCACGCGGTTATCATTGAGCGACTTCAGCTAGTCACAACAACTTACATGGTGTCAGGATAAAAGAACTTTCAAGTGTGAGTGAATTATTAGAGTGTCAGGGACAAATACACACGTCCAGTGACTCAATACCACAGTGTGATGGCAGATCCAGTTGCAAACCAGCCAAAGGGATCGAGTGGTGCGCGCCCACCAAAGCCTCTAGTAATACAACCAGACAATATGGCGGCAGTATGGGAGGAATGGCTAGACTCCTACGAATGGTATGCCGTGGCGGCACAAACCGAGACCCAGACGGCTACAGTACAAGTTGGATTAATGATGAGTGCCATCGGTCCAGAAGCGAGGAAGATTTTTAAAACTTTTGAGTTAACAGCTGATGAGAAAAAGAACTTGACTTTGGTGAAGAAAAAATTCACGGATAAATTCGCGCCTACAGTGAACGAGAGTTTCGCGAGATATGAATTTTTGACGCTACGCCAAGCGGAGGGACAATCGATAGATGAGTTTGTCACCGAGGCCCAAACAAAAATGGCAAAGTGTGGTTTCCAGGCGTTAGCAGATGGAATGTTGCGGGACATAATCGTGGTTGGCGTGAGAAGTGAAACATTGCGACAACGGTTATTAGAAGAGGCCGGTTTGACGCTAGAAAAGGCGATACAGCTTGCACGGTCGTCTGAAGCAGCAGAAAAGCAAGTGAAAGCTATGAAAAATTCAGGTGAATCAAAAGTGGATTTTGTCAGAGCGAATAAAAAGCCCGGACGGAGCACGAAAAATTCGTCGGATGGATTTTCCAAGCCGTGCGGTCGGTGTGGTCGTACACACGAATTTGGGAAATGCCCAGCATATGATAAGGCATGTAACAAATGCAAAAAGAAAGGACATTTTGCCAGTGTATGTAGAGCCAGCCAGGCCGAGGGCAAGGAGAAATGGAAAAAACCCAAACCCAAGCAAGGCATCGACATGGTCGACACCGAAGAAGATGAATCAGGCGAGGATTTATATTCAACATTGCTGATTGATCGAATCACCGTGTCGCACACAGATGATGACGACGACTGGTTTGAGACGGTGAAACTTAACAACCAAGTTTCAATTAACATTAAGTTGGACTCTGGCGCACGATGTAATGTAATACCGGCATCTGTAGTACGAAAGCTGGGTGTAAAGGTGACGGAGTCACCAACGCGTCGGTTGCGGTCGTACACGGGACACCACATGAAGGTGGTGGGTGCAATAACATTAGAATGTGCATTGAGTCGTGGTAAAGCGCCAGTAGAATTTCAAGTGGTGGAGGAAGACGTACCAGCATTATTTGGGCGAAAAACGTGCGCGCAATTGAAGTTGATACAGCGAATTAATGCCTTGGAACCGGAAGTCACCGATGATGAGATAATGAAAAACATTTTCACAGGGTTAGGCTGCGCCAAGGATTTCGTGTATGATATTGACATTGACGAGCAGGCGCCGTTTAAAATTTTTCCGCCGCGCACAATTCCGCACGTATTGCAAAACCGGGTGAAAGCGGAGCTGGACGACATGGTGAAGAAAGGTGTGATCGAGCCAGTAACCGAGCCGACACCAGCGGTCAGTCCGTTAGTGGTAGTGCAGCGTGGGAAGAAAATTAGACTTTGCATTGATTTGACGGATGTAAACCAGTACGTGAAACGACGGCATTACCCATTACGTACATTCGAGTCAGTAAAACCGAAGTTGAAGAAAGCGAAATATTTCGCCAAATTTGATTTGCAATTTGGGTATTGGCAGAGCCGTGTGACGAAGCGTACGTCAAACTATTTGGTGGTAAATACGCCGTGGGGACGATATCGGTTCCTTAGATTGCCGTTTGGGATAAAATCGGCACCGGAAGTGTTCCAAGCAATGATGGAAGCTGCATTAGAAGGAATTCCGGATACGGAGGTGTCAATCGACGACATCATTGCGTACGCTGAGACATTAGCAGAGTTGCGGAAGCTAGTCAAGCAGATTCTTCGCCGGTTGTATAAAAAGGGATTCCGTCTGAATAAAGACAAATGCATCTTCGAGGCGACGGAGATCAAATTTTTGGGACACATTTTGACCCAAGATGGAGTAAAACCCGATCCGGAGAAGGTAGAAGCTATTGACAGAATAAAATCTCCTACGAACAAAGAGGAGCTGCGTCGGTTTCTAGGCATGACTGTGTACTTGGCTGAATTTTTACCGCACTACTCATCAATGACGGAGCCGATTCGGACATTATTACCCAAGGATGTAGCCTGGGAATGGACGAACGCGCAAGAAACAGCCGTGATGCGAATTAAAGCAGCGCTAAAGACGTCGCCAGTTCTCGCGTATTATGACGTGAACAAGGATGTCGTTGTATCAGTAGACGCAAGTTCGCACGCCGTGGGGGCTGCGTTGTTTCAGGATGGCCGACCAATTTGTTACGCAACTCAAGCGTTGACGCCATGCCAACAACGCTACCCTCAAATAGAAAAGGAGGCGTTTGCGATTCGATTCGGGTGTCGAAAGTTTCATGATTACGTGTATGGGAAACGAGTTGTCGTGGAAACGGATCATAAGCCGTTAGAGGCGATTGCAAAGAAGCCGTTGGATCGGGTACCGCCAAGGTTGCAGCGGATATTCTTTGAGTTGATGCCGTACAGTCCAATTATCACGTATAAAAAGGGGACGGAAATTCCAGTGGCGGACACATTAAGTCGAGATTGTCAACCAGCACCAGTGAAGGAAGATCCCGAGGATTTGCAGGTGCATATCGTATTGCCGATGACAAACTCTGCGACCGACAAATTGAAGGCAGCGGTTCGTGATGATGCGGAATTTCAGGCGTTGAGTCAAGTGGTCATGGAGGGTTGGCCAGAGACGAATGACAGTGTTCCGGCCCATATCCGTAAATACTGGAATTTTCGCGACGAATTGTCAATCTATGGCGGGATTGTATTCAAAAATAGCCGTCCAATCATTCCGGAACAACTGCGAGCGCATTATTTGAAGTGCATTCACATGGGGCATTTGGGGGTCCAGTCAGCGATTCGCCGGGCTCGTGAGGCAGTTTTCTGGTTAGGAATGAGTGCAGACATTGAAGCGTACGTAAAATCGTGTGCCGTTTGTGAAAGCACACAACGAGCAAATGTAAAGGAACCAATAATGTCAAAGCCAGTTCCACAATTGCCGTGGCAACGAGTTGCAACAGACTTATTCGAAATTAAAGGCCGACAGTTTATCGTAGCCACAGACAGTTATTCGGGATTTTATGAGGTGAGCCAGTTACGTGATACCACCGCCAGAGGTGTAATTGAGAAGTTGAAACGTTGGTTTGCATGTCATGGAAGCCCAAAGATTGTCGAGAGTGATGGGGGACCGCAATTTACGTCTCGTGAATTCAAAAATTTTGCGTCCGCCTGGGAGTTTTCGCAGGAGATTTCGTCGCCACATTTTCCGAGGGCAAACGGATTGGCTGAACGCGCGGTGCAGTCCGCGAAGACGATGATCAAACGTTGCGAAAAGGATGGAACGGACATTTATGCGGCATTGCTGAACTGGAGGAATACGCCGCGGAGCGAAGAGTTGGGATCGCCAGCCCAGAGACTGTTTAGCCGTAGGACGAGGTCATTACTGCTGGACACTACAGCATTACTGAAGCCAGAACTACGCAAGGACGTTTCCAAAAATTTGGAGGAGGAACGAAGAAAGCAGAAGTTGTATGCCGATAAGTCCGCACAAGTAGCGGAACCATTGGAGCCGGGAATGGAGGTACGAGTTCGGACCGGACATCGCCAGTGGGAAGGAGCAACCATTAAAGCGAAAACCAAATACCCAAGATCATTCGAGGTCGAGATGAAAGATGGCAGAGTTTTGAGACGAAACAGTTCGGTGATTAGGAAGACGCAGGCAGATTTACCAGCAAATCCGATTCCTGTCATCCGAACCAGTCCAGCGGAAGCAACACGCACGGATCAATCACAGAGTGGGTCAGTTGCCAATACAACGACAAGAACCGAGACTGCAAAAGATCCTGTAGCCAAGGTCGTCGGGCAACCAGTTCCAGGATACGTGACGAGAAGTGGCCGTGTGGTGAAGCCGAAGCAAATTACGGACATGTGAACTTTATAATATTTCTGTGTGTCGTTTAATCAGTATAATACTCAGTATAATTCTATTTGTAATACTCATTTTTGCATTTTTTATATAACCAGTTTGTTTATTCAGTTCAAGTGTAACCTGTGCTTTAAAATTGTAATTCATATCTTGTCTTGTAAAAAAGGGGAGATGTGAGTTGTGCCTATAGAGGGCGCCATGGGACGGTGCTCAATAAATCACGTGTGATGTTATCCAACATGGCTGAAGCCACGCGGTTATCATTGAGCGACTTCAGCTAGTCACAACAACTTACAGTTATTAGCCGTTATGGTGCAATATGGTGTAATAACCACTAGTTGCACCCATTTGAGCTAAGTGCGCAGGTTTTCTGCGCAATATTGAAGCGTGCTGGGCTCGCGTCTTGGCTCAAATCGAGACTCTGAAAAATACAACAACAACCTCAACATCACTGCGATATTTGCTCCGACAATACGTATTGATAGAGGACCGTTGTAACTCAGTTTCGCCTGCTATCTTTGTGTATCAAACGCACAAAGCCAGCAATTCAGCTTGAATTAGCCGTCGCTAATTCCAGCTATCGAGAAGTAGAAGTTTCCTGATCCAAGTGAACCATCGCCATCGTTGCCGCGCGAACGGCAACCATCGCCATCGTACCTGGACCAGACGCCTACAGCCGTCAACCACCGCCGCCGAGCCGTCGCACGAGCCGTAGAAGGAGCCCACGAGAACCATCGTCTTCGACCATCGTTCGTGAGTTCAGAGAACGAAGACAATTCGCCTTCGCCTAACAACTGTGTGTTGTTTAAGCGCCATTTTAGCGCTTTGTAGCTTGCAACAGTCGTTGCAAGCCCTTCCATTGTTCCCGCTCATTTATTCTTGCGACTTGTCGCATTCTGTGATATTCATAATCATTTTTAATATATATTGTAATTTAAAGAATAAATATTTGTGTGATTTTTATTACCATATTAAATTGTGCCTTTATTTCCATAAACTTAACCCTAGACAAGTTTCGGCCGCGATATAAGTCTTGTTAAGCATTCACCTGCGGTTTCTGCTTAATTTATTAGAAATTAAGTAGATAAAAACCCGGATCGCAGCACGTGGGGGCCCGTCCGGGATAGTCATTGTATAACTTTGTTAGTTAAAATTTACCCGCCATTTTTATCTTGCTTATCTTTCTTCTCTATCCTTTCTAAATCCTCATTGAAAAATGGCGACTCCTTCAGAGAAGAGACCGAGAGGAAGGCCGGCGAAGAGACGAGTGGCGATCGATCTACCAGTCGTGGATCAAGAAGTGACTGAGTCACAAGAACTGTTTGAAGCCATGGATCAAACAGCTAACTGTAACTCGGCACAGTTAATCGTGAATGAATTCACGCAAGCGTTGGAGCGACAACAGCCATCCCCGCCCAGCGGCCAGTTGGACTTAAATAATCCAACTGGAAGTGGCCGTTCCAAGTCGCAAAACGATAATTTGAATTTACGAATTCAATCATCAAGTGCGGAGCACTCGCTGAATTCATCACCAGTTCAAGGTGCAGCACATCAAGATTCTGAGAACTCCAATATGGAAGTTTCTCATTCTCCCGTGCGTGTAACCATGATGGACGCACTCCGTGAGCAAGCTAGGCTCGAGGGAGTAAAAGTCACTAGCGAAATGACTGTGGAACAAATCCACAAAGCTATGGTTCGCAAACAAAGCCAAAAAGACGTTGAAATCGTCAGAACAAGCTTGCAAGCAGAGTTCGAGCGAATGCATGCAGAAATGCAGCAGCAAAATGCCGAACTAAAACAACAACGTGCAAATGACCATGTTAAGTTGTTACAGTTAGAGCAGGAAAAAGCTTCCTGGCTAATTACTGACGAAGAGCAACAACAAAGGCTCGAGCAATTAAATCAAGCACAAAAAGATTTAGAAATTGCTAATGAAAATTTGAGATTGGCCAACGCAAATTTGCGAGAAGCCAACACAAATTTAATGACAGCCGAACTAACCGCCCCAGTTCGAGCGAGGGAAGTAATTTCCTCCACTTCTCGAAATTACGAGAATTATGCTGCAGAACAAGCAGCAAGAGCTAAGAGATTAGCGCAACGAGAAAATGAAGTATTTCTCGCTCGACAGCAGTCCGTAATTGATGCTGGTCAAGCCGCCAAAAGTCAAAGTACTGCAGAGCAGTTATTACGTGCCGACTTAGCTGCGCAAGCTCGTGAAAACGAAATTCTTCGCGCAGATCTATTGACGGTACAAGAAAACTTTGCAGTAGTCGTGCAAAAAGTGCAAGACGTTTGCGGCGAAGATAATTTTGCAAAACCAGCCCCAGTTTTGCAAAAAGGTGCTTCCAAATCACCTGAGTTGATTGATTTAACATCAGCTAAACCAAAAGTCAGTCGACAATCAAGCTGGACTGACAGTGATGACTCACGCAGTAGTCGTGGAAGCCGTAATAGTCATCACAGTCGCAAAAAGCGAAAGCGACAACCAGACCCGACCGAATATCATTCCCCAAAAGTTCCACAAGATTCGGATCGATTCTTTAGCAATAGTGACCGATTAATCGGATTGCTAGAGAGAAAGAATAAAGAACGTGAGAAACCACACGATCGTGGACGGTCACACGATAATCCGCGAGAAGGTTCACCAAAACGAGATTGTCATAACGACATCCGTGATGGACCGAGATACCGTGGAAATCCACCAGGTGGTGACCCACCAGGTGGAGACAGTTCAGATGGACATGGAGGTGGCCACTCACGTGACCACAATTCGAATGGCAATCGAAATGGAAGGGGACCACCAAATGGAGACCGTCGTCCGCCAGATGGCGACGATCCTCCGGACCCTGATCCGCCGCCAAATCCGAATCATGAATCTGCGTCAGATACAGATTCCTCACGTCCCAGTGTGAGAGGGCGATCTCGTCACAGAACACGTAGTAGAACTCAAAGACCCGATTTCTACACGAAAGATGAGATTGACCAGTTGTTGAGGCAAAATGCTCAACAACAGCGAAAAAGCAGAAGGGATAAAATTATTTTGCAAAAAATAAGTGAATTTACTTCTGATAAATGGACTCATCAAACAACAGATGAAAAGTTCATTAGATGGGATCGAGTTATCCCACATGCCTATAATGGAAGTTGGCAAGCAGGGTCAAACCTCTTGCTGGAAATATTCGAACTAGGCAAGGTTCACAGTTTTAGCTGTGAAGGTGCATTGGCCCATCTAGTACCAAGAATACTAGTTGGCGGTGTCAAGGAGTGGTTTCGCAGGAAAGACTTCACGAAGTGGGATGACTTCGTTAAACAATTTATGTTTAAATTTGGTGAATCGAGCGAAGACATCAAGACGCTCTGGCGATGTCTTAAGCAACGAAAAGGCGAAAGCTTACATTCGTACATGCTAAGAGCAGAGAATCTGCTTGGCAGAATGCCACATGCTGTTACTGATGCAACAGCAGATGATCAGTTCAGAGCTGGTCTCACAGAATATAGTAAAAATATTCTGATGATGTCGGACGCTCCCGACCCGGGGAAATTCTCCGAGTTAAATGAGTTCATGGAGGTCAATCAATTGCGCATTGACGAAAAGTACAAAGCCTACCTTACAGAGGCCGAAAGGTCAGCGTACTTAAAGCGAGAGAAAAGACTCGCTGAGCAAAACAATGAAACCTTTAATGGTTTGAAATTGTTGCAGCCACCTAGTTACGAAGACTTTCTAGACGAGGTGGAAGGGAAGAGTTCGAAAAAAGAATCTTCCAAAAAGGACGTCAAAAATCCTCATTCAGTCCCTAAGTTACATGCAAATATAACTGGAGCTGAAACTCCGTCGTCTGAAGCTGAAGAAGCTGAAGAGGAGGAGGAAGCAGGAGATGAGACGTTGGCTTTATTGGCCAAAGCAGCGGCGTTGTTAGCAAAAAATAACCCCGTTGCAGGCAAATGGAAGCCAAAAATGAAATCAAAAAATGTTTCATTTGACGCATCAAAGGTGAATACCGAAAGGAATTCAAAATCACCCGCGGTGTCGCCAGAGCGCCGGTCTGACGCTCGTTCTCGTTCTGCCTCGCCAGCAGCAACTAAAAAGAAATCGCCTGCCACTGATCCATGCAATTTATGCAAAAAATTAGGGCATTGGCAAAAAGACTGCCCATCCTCTAAAAAGGACAAACCAGTGTCAACAGCTGAGTTTGAAAAAGCAGTCAAGATCATAACTGACATGTTTCGAAAAAACTTGTAGACGCAGATCCATCAGGTCTAGTGGACGCTGCGTCACCTCCGAAATCGGAATCAGAGAATGAAAATCTGAAGATAATGGAAGATGTTGGAGGAGTTATTGATGAATTAATTCGTCAAACAGAACTAAAAGAAAAAGAATCTCTTGAGTTAAAAAAGGAGATTGTCGGCGAAACTCCGACTGAAGAAGACACTTCCAATATTCAAGATAAAGTCGAAATTAAAGATGATAGACCAAGCTCAGTTCCAGAGACACCTGGAATTGAGGAGTGCATTAAGTTATTTGCAGCTACAACTCTTGATACCAATGAGTTATTAGACGAACTGCCTTTGGAGCTTCCAATTACAGTTCATCATAAATTGCGCAAGTTTGAGTGCAAAGTGGCTGGAATACCAAACAGCCATGACCTTCCAACGTTAAAGTTAGAAACGTTAAAAGGTGTAATAACTGGTATGTTGGACTCAGGAGCAAATAAGAGCTTCCTAGCCACTTCAGTTATTAATCAATTAGGTCTAGAAAAATATCTACGACCTATCGGACCTGGTGTCAGAGTTACGACGGCTAGTGAAGAAGTCACTCCAGATGGAACAATCCATCTTTCATTTCGATGGACACATGGCACGTTACGTCATCCGTTCATCGTAATACCAAATAAGTATCCAATGGTACTATTGGGTTGCGATTTTATGAATAAATTAAAAATCCAACCTAATCCACAGACGATGTCTTGGAATTTCACGCAACCTGTGGATGCAGATTTACCCTACATTCCACAAGCGTTGCTGGAACGTTATTTGGAGAAAGTGGAGGAACCCGATTCCTCATTTGTGACCTTTGCAAAAGCTTACGCTGCAAGTGTAACTCAAGGCAAAATTGATGAAGAGAATTTCATCCAAAAGTTAGTCGAAGAAGCTAACTTAAATTTGGAGCAATCCAAATTATTAGAAAAGATGTTATCCAAACATAAAAGGATTATTTCTAAAGATCCAGGTAAAACACACCTGGTTAAGCACAAAATTGAGCTTGACACGGAGAAACCCATCCGTGTCCCCTTTAAGAGCATAAACCCTCAAAAAAGGGAAATAATCAGACAACTTTGTCAAGACATGATTGACAAAGGCGTAGTCGTCAAAGCTGAAGGCGATTACGGAATGCGGCCAGTCCTAGTCATGCGACCAGGAAACGACCCACGCTTGTGCATTGATTTTCGCCCCATCAATACACATACTAAGTACAACCCACCTCAAATGCCAACAATTGAGGAAATTCTGCGAGAAATCGGAGAATTCGAATGGGTCAGTACTATAGATCTGACCAAGGGATATTGGCAGATAGAATTGCGACCTGAAGACAGAGAAAAGACTGCCTTCTGGAGCCCAATGGGAAGACTAATGTTTTTAGTCATGCCTTTCGGATTAGTAAACGCACCAACTACTTTCCAAGAATTGATGGAAAAGGTTTTGGGTGACGTTTACAGAAAATTTGCATGGGCATATTTGGATGACATAATTGTTGTATCCAAATCGTTCGAAGAACACATTAAACATTTAGATATAGTGTTTAAAAAATTGGCAGAAGCTAATTTACAGGCGCACCCTGGCAAGACGCATCTCTGTAGAAAGGAATTAATTTTTCTAGGCTACAAAGTAGGAGTAGAAGGACTTGCAGTAGACCCTAAAAAAGTCGCTGCAATTACGCAATTTCCGGCTCCTACCAATCTTAAGGAATTACAAAGATTTCTAGGCATGGTGAATTTCTTTCACCGCCTAATCAAGAATTTGGCCACAGTGGCAGAACCACTAAGGCCTCTCTTGAAAAAAGATGCGGAGTTCGATTGGGAACTGCATCATCAGGCAGCATTCGACGCAATAAAAGACTTGCTTACGAATGCTGAAACAATGAAGATGCCTGACTTGTACATGCCATTTATTGTTCATACTGACGCCAGTAAACAAGGGTTGGGTGCAGCCCTTACACAAAAGAAAAATGTGGATGGCCAAGAAGTCGAAATGCCATGCGTGTATGCAAGCAGAAGCTTGCAGCCCGCAGAGAAAAATTATACTGTGACAGAATTGGAATGTCTCGCAGTAGTATGGGGTTTGCGCAAATTTCGCCCATACTTAGAGTACACTACATTCACTGTACAAACGGATCACCAAGCACTTAAATGGTTGATGTCGTTATCTGACCCGTCGGGCAGATTAGCTCGTTGGCAAATGGAGCTGATGGCGTATTCGTTCGAAATACAATACGTCAAAGGTCCGCTGAATGTAATAGCAGACGCATTGTCACGTGCACCTGTTAGCGCACCTGACGAACCAGAAGACGATGGCGATAATGATGATTTATTATCATATTGTCCATCTCCTTGCCGAAGTTGGCAAATGGGAAAATTGAACGAATTACCCAAGTCAATAATAGTTAATGAAGACGATCAAGCATTAATTAATTTTTGTATTAAAATGCATGATCCGTCAGGAACCCCTGACGTCGAATTAAGAGCCATGATGGCTAAAAAATTCGAGCTGCCAACAACAAATGTTTTAATAAAAGCATTTGCGGCTAAAATTGCGAAGCAATTAGAATGTGATCCTCCAACGAGAGATGACATTATTGCGGCGCAAAAAGCAGACAAATTTTGCCAACATATTCGCAATTACTTGTTAAACAAGCAATATCCAAGTTACATAGTAACTCGTCTTCAAAGAAGAAATTTTGAAAGACACGCGAGTACTTATCTCATTGAAGAAGATATGTTACTCCATTATCATCCTACCTCTACCGATGAATTAGGAGAGGATGGTAGGGCGCTTAAAGTTGTTGTGCCAAAGAAATTGATTTATAAAATCATATGGTTGATGCACGGACATCCACTGTCCGGCCACCCAGGCATTGCGAGGACAATGTACAGAACTCGAAGAGTTTATACCTGGAAAGGTATGAAACGTGATATTACACGTTTTATTCAACATTGTCAAGGATGTCAGGCATGCAAGCCGAGATCAAAGACTGAAATTGAAGGCGCTCAAATTGGACCATTTGGACCATTTGACTGCCTCAGTGTGGATTTGTCTGGTCCCAAACCAAGAACCAAAAGAAACAATACCCACATTTGCGTCATCGTAGATGTCGCTACGCATTGGCCAGAATTATTCCCAATGTGTAATCCAACGGCAATGAAAGTTGCCAACACAATTTATCACTTATCAATAACTTTCGGATTTCCGAGACAAATCATAAGTGATAATGGACCACAATTTCGATCACAGGTCTATAAAGAATTTTGCAAAAAATTCGACATGTCGCGAACACCGACATCGATTTATCATCCTCAAAGCAATCCTGTGGAGAGAACCAATCGAGATATTAAATATTTAGTTTCGATTTATTTAGATATTCATGACCAATGGGATGAGTATCTACGCGAATTTGCATTCAGTTTGAGAACAACTGTAACAAGAGGCAGAGATTATTCTCCTGCTTTCTTAAATTTTTTCCGAGAATTAAGAATTCCTTGGGATCCAAGAATTCCGGAAGGAATTTTAGTCATTGACCCAAAAAATCCGCATTTATATGTTCAGAAATTAGAAGCAATAATTGCAGAGACGTATCAGCATATGATGTCTCACGTCTTAGATTTGAGACGCCGTGTCGAAGCTGAAAAATCAGACAAAAAATTCGATAACTTCAGACAGAATGATTTAGTCTGGCGAGAGTCTCATATTCTCTCAAATGCCGCTAAAGGAATAGCAGCAGGCATTTCACCGAAAAGGAATGGGCCTTATGTAATTGTCAAAAGGTTACAAGGAGGCGCCTTTCAACTTCGACGGCTGAGTGATAATAAAATTTATCCAGCTGTTCACGGCACTGAATTAATGCCGTACTTTCCCGTTTTCAACCAAGAAATTTGGCTGGAAGGGGAGGAAGTGGGTCAAAAAACAAAAAATATTGTTAATACCTTGGATGATGTTGAATTATCCAAAATTCCTGTCGAAAACACGGAATCGAGTGAAAAATCGAAACTCAAAAATAACGAAGTCGATGAAATAAACAAGCGACTTGAAAATGTTTCTCTTGATGAAAATCTAGAAAAGGAAATGTTTTTAGAAAAAGAGAAAATTTCAAACAATGAAGAAAATAACTCATCTGACATTGGAGACGATGCTGATGACAATCTAAACAAGTTGGATTGTACTTCGCGAAAGTCAAAGTACAACTTGAGATCTCGCGTTCCGCGAGCCAAGACATAGCGTTGACTTTCACCTTTTGGGTTTACCCAAAAGATCCGAGAGAGCAATCTCGTGACGTCATTCGTAGTCCACACTCGAATGACAACGTTCACAATGCGTTATAATTTGTGACGTCATTCGGTGTCACCGAAACAAGTTCGTTGCTCCAATCAACGAACTTAGCCACTTTTCCGATAAGTTTTAAAGTGGATGCATCAACTCCGATACCGCACGACAGTTTTTCTTGATTCAGCAAACTGTAAGTTATTTTTCTGAAAGAAAAATTCGATAAATATATTTAATATAGTTTATTAATTCTTTCTAGCCGAAAGAATTTCTTTTCCGACGCGAAAAAGAAAACGAATGGCAGACGACGAAGTCAACCTCCATGCGGACGAGGAAATACCGATGGAAGGAGCCAATAACGATGCCCAGTTATCGTTACAAGAAAGGGTAAATTAGTAAAATAATTTTTACCTAGTGTTTCAGTCAGAAAAATTGAGTAATTTCACTTTTCCTGACTTCAAACACAAGCCGCTAAAAAATAAAAATGGCGGCTATAAAAGTCACGTGCTTCAAGCATGTGCGAAGGGAGTTGCCATGACAACCAACATCCCTTAGTGACTCACAGCCACAAGCGCTAAGCTTAAAAAATATTTCAAATAAGAAATTATTTGTTTATTTTAAATAAACTAATTTATTTATTTTTCTTCGAATATAGATCGAGAGAGATCGAGAAACGCCATTCGCGCTTCCCGATCATGTGCCGACTCAGCACCCGCTGATTTTTCGAGCGGCGTTGCCCGAAAAAATCAGAAGACTGAAGACGGCAAACAACACGTGGTGGAAGTTGCGCCACGACTTCAGCAGATCAGCGCTGCAAGGATTTGGAGCAAGAGGCCGGTTCATCGAGCGCCTTCACGTCCACGGAGTTGACGAAATCGAGTGGACGCTCGACGAGAGCCCCCCAGGACCACTTGCAGCAGAGTTGTTGCACAACCAGTGGCCAGTGACGCCCCGAGAGCGTCACGAGCGCAGAAGAGCGCTAAAGAGTACCGGAATTAATTACGGTGCTCTCACCCAATTGAGGAAGAACCTCAAAACGACTCAACGCGAAGTCGTGCAATGGTACCGCAAGTCCGTTCGTGACGGGAACCCGCAATTTCCCGTCACACAAACCGAGCTCCACCAGTTGGCGCTCGCCGGGTGTTTCAACGATTTTCCGGGATTCTTCCCGTCGAAAGCACTCCGAGCTGCCGCAGTGCAGCTTCGCGTCGACGAAAATCGACAACTGGCTCACGAGGCAGATGAGCAAGCGCGTTGCGCTCTCCCTTTTTATCGAGAAGATGAAATTCCGGCCCCAGCGGCCATCAATCCTCCGCCGCAAGACGAGGATTTGAGGGTGGGGCAACTCCCTCCGCCGGTTCCAGTCCGACCAATGTTCCGCGAATCAAGCCGCGATCGAGAGGAACGACAGAGGCGATCGCGCCCGTATTCGACTGACGCACAGCCATCACGCCCGCAGTCGCGACGAGGACGGACACCAGAGTCGTTTGGCTCGTCGTCTTCGCTGAGTTTCGAATCGGACTCCACAATCCAGTCCGCCCGAAGTAGCCGAACCGTCTCCACGTTCAAAGTGGACAACCCGGCTACTCCATACGCCATGAGACGTGTCGTCGGTGATATTTCTCCCGACTGTAGTGTGCCTGTACCTGGACACGCTAGCCGCTTGCCCGAACAAGGATATGTTTCCCGCTTGCCGGCTGGAGTTAGCAACCTGCAACTCCGGCCATTTTTCAGTGAGTCATTCGGCCCACAATGGACCTGCTACGAGCAGCAACCCATTAGAGCGCAGCAGGAAGTGCTCCAGAAGCTGGACGCATACCAAAGCGCCCAGATCGCCGAGTCGCAGAAGGACTGGCAGAGACTAGCTGAAAGGCTAGAAGTCTCCGACATCAATACCATTGATGATCCCCGCCTGATGGATTTTCAGCGTCAGCTAATTCCGGGGATGACTAGGGTGTTGTACCCTGGTGTTCTTCCTTCGCCAGGACAGGCGTTAGCGGCCATTACGTACCTTTGGACCGCGCCGATGGGCCTGTCGGAGAAGAAAGTCGAGCTGTGGTACCACCTCAGGCTCGACCCGCCTACGATCTTAGCCGAGCTAATAAAGCAAGTCGTAGCAAACGGTGAGACCGAAGAAGAGGCCGCCGTTCGGTTGCGAACCGAGTGGTCCTTTGCGAAGGCCACGGCGCGAATAGCCGGAAGACCACCGCTTCCAGTTACAAGCGCCACAGCAGCTGCGTCACTGGCTGTTTTCCAGTCGGCCCAAGAAGGCGCTGGATGCTCGTTTTGGCAAGAGAACCCGAGAAGTTCTCCAACTCCTGCCGGAGTTCAACGGGAAGTCGAAACCCGTCAGCTCCCCGGTGTGGGTCGAGCGCAGGGACGAGGCGTCACACCCTCGTCAACCTCCGCACCCGCGTTGGTTTTCTTGGGCTCGCCGAGCCATTTTGACGATGCCACGACGGAAGACTCACGTCCGCCGCCGCCGCCGCCAGCCAAGCCGGAGACGAAGGTCAAGCCGCTGAAAAAAGAGTCGGCTTTCAAGACCCTGATGCGCCTGTATCCGCACTTCTATTTGACGCCGGATACGCGAACACTGCTTAGCAACAATCACAAGTTGTCGAGGCAGGTGTTTATGTGGCTCGAGGACCACATCCGGGTGTTAAGCCCACCATCAGTGCTCCACGATCGACTCCTGAGAGCACGATTGGCGCCAGAGGATCCCATAGAGTTTGCGGCGCTAGGATTTTTCAACCGAGCGAACTCGGCGAGAATCATCCAGGTTTGGCTTCATGTCAACCCTGGAATGGTCTCCGGACCAAACGCAGGTCGCGACCTGTGTACGGTTAACGAGCGGTCCAACCCGAGGGACGACACCACGGATATGATGCGCCCGTTGACGCCTGAGCGAACTCAGAACATGGACGAATCATAAATTGGTTCGTTCATTTTCTCTCCATGTAAGATTCGTCTTAAATGGGGGGATGTGTGGTGATCTCAAAATATTTCACCAACTTAGAAGATAAAATTAATTGTCTTCTAATTAATTTGACTGTGGCACACGCCAAGTCAGATCATGTGACCGAGGGGAGAAATCCTCTCTAGGCACATATCACCCCAGGTTGTCCGGGGTGAAAACGGTTATTAGCCGTTATGGTGCAATATGGTGTAATAACCACTAGTTGCACCCATTTGAGCTAAGTGCGCAGGTTTTCTGCGCAATATTGAAGCGTGCTGGGCTCGCGTCTTGGCTCAAATCGAGACTCTGAAAAATACAACAACAACCTCAACATCACTGCGATATTTGCTCCGACAATACGTATTGATAGAGGACCGTTGTAACTCAGTTTCGCCTGCTATCTTTGTGTATCAAACGCACAAAGCCAGCAATTCAGCTTGAATTAGCCGTCGCTAATTCCAGCTATCGAGAAGTAGAAGTTTCCTGATCCAAGTGAACCATCGCCATCGTTGCCGCGCGAACGGCAACCATCGCCATCGTACCTGGACCAGACGCCTACAGCCGTCAACCACCGCCGCCGAGCCGTCGCACGAGCCGTAGAAGGAGCCCACGAGAACCATCGTCTTCGACCATCGTTCGTGAGTTCAGAGAACGAAGACAATTCGCCTTCGCCTAACAACTGTGTGTTGTTTAAGCGCCATTTTAGCGCTTTGTAGCTTGCAACAGTCGTTGCAAGCCCTTCCATTGTTCCCGCTCATTTATTCTTGCGACTTGTCGCATTCTGTGATATTCATAATCATTTTTAATATATATTGTAATTTAAAGAATAAATATTTGTGTGATTTTTATTACCATATTAAATTGTGCCTTTATTTCCATAAACTTAACCCTAGACAAGTTTCGGCCGCGATATAAGTCTTGTTAAGCATTCACCTGCGGTTTCTGCTTAATTTATTAGAAATTAAGTAGATAAAAACCCGGATCGCAGCAACATGTGCGACGTGTATCGCCGCCATTTTCTCTATATTTTATTATTTATGCTAGTGAAGTAATTCTATCGAGATTTAGCTGATTTTGTGTAAAGTTGTAAACTGATTGTGACATTCAAGAAATCGCATCACATAAATATATTTTAGTGAAGAATACGAGAATTAAAAATAAAAAAAATAAAAAATTTCGAATTTGTTGTATTTTTATTCCAATAATTGATCGCATAAAGCTTTTATCTTTTCCAAAGCTGGTTGTGCATGACACTTTCCGTGGTAGATGTAATTGCATTGCGCATTACAATTAGCAATTATCTCTTTACAAATATTTGCTTTTGCTTCTAACAATTTGGGAAAACGTGCCAGAGCTTCTCGAGTCAGAATGTTTCCAACAATATCGTTCTTGTCACTGCTGCAATTACTCGTTAACAAATCGTGCAAGGATTTATCACCTAAATGTCGCAGGTCAAGTTTCTCAAATAACTTGACGACAACTTCTTCGGTGCCACTTGGTTGCCATTTGATGATACATCGAATGCATTGCTTGTAAATGTCTGCACGCCTAACACAACATTCGATCAGTTTAGTCATCTGAGGTTCGGTTAAATCTTGAAGATTTGCGTATTTTGAAATTTCCTCAAGATTATTTTGAGCATAACTATGGATCGTGCCTTCTTTTTCCAAACCGTTGTCGACTCCGACAGCCCACAATGCGACAAATGTTTCAACATTTACGTTTCGGCAACTCAGTTTCCAGCACTCGACGTGGAAATCTCCCAGATCCATCATACGACTAGTTGCGATCAACTCTCGTAACGAGTCGCAATCGGTCTCTAAATTTGGAATTTGATTGACATACAGATGTTTGACAATCATATCGATCACATTCCTTGAATTTCTTGGAAATTGAACACGTCCGGTTATTTTCTCCGACATATCAACGGTGAACATCTTGTCAAAGTATGGAGAAGCGGACATTAAAACGCAGCGATGTGCGTGGACAAGGCCTCCTTGTTAGATTGACAAGCGCCAATATTGCTACTGACATTAAAGGATTAGGAACAGGACGTTATGGACAAAGGGAGAGAAGAAGAGCAGGGTCGTGAACTGTCACTGACCTCAACTAAACAACCAATGAGAGAATTTCGTTTTGACCCCACAAACTGTATTTAACCCCCGTGTTCAGAAATAAAACTCACTTGTCAATTTTCAACCTTTCAGCACGTGTGTTCTTTTGAGATGTACAACAAATGGTAGCAGAGGCCAATGGTTTAAGACACACAAAAAGTATACAATTACAAGTCACAAGAGAAGCGGCTGAATTTTTTCAAAAGAGGAAGCGATAAGACGTAAGTCGCTGAAAAATCAACCAAAAACGAGAAGTCAAAAAAAAAAAAAAAAAAAAAATATACAACAAGATGACCACCACAAAACTCCATGTGGTTTCAAACGTGGAACTCCTGAACGACACAAACTACACCCTATGGTCAGAGAGAATTGAAACGATTCTGAGAGGACGAAAGCTGTGGCGAGCGGCCATCGCAGGAGCGGAACCGCCACACGGCGTGGCCGACGCCGCGGACTTCGAGGCCAAGGAGAAAATATGGGAGACGTGGGACGATAAAAATGCCGAGGCGATCGAGATAATAATCGGCACATTGACGGGCGACCAGGTGTTGAAGTACCGCGCTTCCCGAAACGCAAAAATTCTTTGGGAGAAGATCAAGGAAAATATGCAGACGGACAACACGCAACTTCAATTAGAATGCAACATGCAACTAACGCACTGCAAGATGAATAAGACGGAGACCATCGACCACTACTTGAACCGAATCGAGGCACTCCAGACCGACAGCGCCCAACTCGGTAAGGACATTACTGACCTGGAAATGAGATTCTATGCCCTTCACGGACTGAGAGACGAATTCCACCCCACTGCATTGGCAATCAAAGCGAACAAGACGCTCACAAACAAGGAGGAACGCGCGATGCTAAAACAAACCGAGGCGAGGGGACAGAAAGCCGATGAGACACGCGCACCAGATGCAGCTTACGAAACCAAGGTGAAAAAATTCGAGAGGGGGACGAGTGCGCGCAAGTGCTACAACTGTGACATGCCGGGACACCGAGCGAGCGAGTGCAAACAGCCAAAGAGGGAGAATAAAAACGGCGGACGCAACGTAAGGAAGCCACACTCGAAGGGGCCACAGAAAACACTGCGTGCACGCGAAATCGGAACCATGGGTCCACAGAGAATGCTGAGGGCATTTGAAGTCGAAGATGAGGAACCACAGGAACCCACCGAGAGCGCCGGGACACCTGAAGACGACGTAAGTGAAAAATTTGATGAAATATTAGAAGAAAAGTTAGAAGAAAAATTAGAAGAAAAGTCAGTAGAAATAGAAGAAAAATTAGAAGAAAAGTCAGTAGAAATAGAAGAAAAATCAGTAGAAAAAATTGAAGAAAAATTAGAAGAAAAGTCAGTAGAAATAGAAGAAAAATTAGACGAAAAATCGGTAGAAATAGAAGAAAAATTAGACGAAAAATCGGTAGAAATAGAAGAAAAATTAGACGAAAAATCGGTAGAAATAGAAGAAAAATTAGACGAAAAATCGGTAGAAACAGAAGAAAAATTAGACGAAAAATCGGTAGGAATAGAAGAAAAGTTAGTAAGAAAAATTGAAGAAAAATTAGAAGAGGGATTAGTAGAAAAAATTGAGGACAAAAGTTTCATTGCGACATGCGAGCAGGCGGGGCGTTGCAAAGAAAATGATGACGAATGGATACTGGATTCGGGCGCCACATCCCACATGGCGAAGTCAAGGGGCATATTCACGACGTATACACCAGAGAGCCGTGCAATTCAAGTAGCGGACGAAGGCACGACGATTAGAACGAGCGGGATCGGGGATATCTGCGTGAAAACGACGACGAGCCAAGACGTGCTGCGACTCGAGCGGGTGTTGCACGTGCCAAGACTTGATTCAAACTTACTGTCGGTGCCCAAGATCGTCGACAAGAAGATGAAAGTCCTATTTGAAGAGAAAAAGGCAACAATACTGTCAACAGAAGGGGACAAAATCCTAACCGCACTACGAGAGGGAGACAGTTTCGTCATAAATTTAAAAATCGAGAAAAACGGAAACGCGCGACAAACGAAAGAAATAAACACGACATGGCACTAGCGACTTGGCCACCTGGCACCCGACACGATGCGAACGATGATGGACGACCAGCTGGTACGTGGATTGACATTAAATCGAAACGAGAAGGCGGAATGTGACGCGTGCATTAGAAGCAAATTAACTCGCAAGCCACACAAGCCCGTAAACACACGACAATCAAGCGCCGTCATGGATTTGTGGCACGTGGACCTCATCGGGCCCCTCAAACCCGAGTCATTAGGAAAAGCAAGATTCATTCACACCGTGGTGGACGACTACAGCAGGAAAACATTGATTGGAATTTTAAAAACAAAGGACGAAACGTCAGAAGAACTGAAAAGTCTAATCACGAGATGCGAGCGGCAAACTGGAAGGCGACTCAGAAAAATTCGAAGCGACAACAGAGGGGAGTTCATCGTCGGGACCCTGAACACGTGGTTCAAGGAACGTGGAATTGACCACCAACTGACCACACCTTTCTCACCTGCCAGCAACGGAGTCGCGGAGCGCCACAACCGGACAATTATCGAGATGACGAGGACGATGTTATGCGACGCGCAGCTGCCACTCAACTTTTGGGCCGAATGTGCCACGACGGCGGCACACATACGAAACTCGTGCACATCCAGGGCACACGGAAAGACGCCATCGGAAATTTGGGACAAGCGGAAACCAACCGTGAAGTATTTGAAACGATACGGATGTGTCGCGTACACACTCATACGAGATGCAAACCGCACGAAGTTGGAACCAAAGGCGCAAAAAGGAATATTCGTGGGCTACTCACAAAATCGAAAAGCATACTGCATTTACAACCCCAACACGAGGAAAATAAATGAAGAAAGAAACGTGAGATTCCTGGAACACGAGTTGGGAGCGACGCTGCTGCACGGAGAAGCCCAACCCAAAACGACACACTGCGACGTACTGTTTGAGTTTCAAGACGCTGATATGGAGGCTGAGAATGCACCACGAGACGGGAATAAAATCGCACGACCCGAACAAGATGGAAACGAGAACGAGCCGACACAAAACGAGAGCGACCCGACGCGAGACGAGGACGAGCCGACACGCGACCAAAGCGAGCCGACTCGAGACGAGACCGAACCGACACAAAGCGGAAATGCAGCCAATACACAAGCGAATAAAATCGGACGACCAAAGGGCACCACCAGTGCCGTAAATGAGGTGAAACTGCACGAAGAAAAGACCGCAAACGAGCAAGCGCTCATACAACAAGGTGCGCGCAGAAGCAGCCGAAAAAGAAAACATAGAGCATATAGATCGGAAGTTATTGAACCTGTTGGTTTTTAGAAACCCAAATGTTTTATGTCGATGTGATATAGAATCACATTTTGATTGTTTAGTTTAATTATCTCGATGTATTAATTCACATGTTTGTTTACTCTGGTATTATGTTTGCTTTATGTATTTAAGCATGAAGCATCATGCATTCCCTAGTTTTATATTTATGTAATGCATAATTCCGACACAAGGTGTCGTTGCTTATGTTTTTCCCATCCAAGATGGCCGCGCACAGCAATGTGTGCTCTCCTGTTGATTTTCCCTTAGAAAAGGATGCCATATGTAAGCTTTTTCTTGTTTGTATTAAATGCCTATTATTTTAGAGTCTTTAGTATTAGTTTAGAGCACCTTCTGTGCTATTTCAGCGCATATAAGCGGCATTTCGCCGCGCGCTTTGTTTAAAATCAGTCACGTCGCATTTACGTTCGTGTCAGAGACACGACGCCGCCATTTTCGCTTCCACACACTCGGTTTATACCGAATTCGCGCCGCTCGCCTCTGCTACTAACGTTCAATTGGTAGCAGAGGATGGTTGGCTACTGTGCATAACATTTTTCCCTTTTATCGCCGAAAAATTTCGCGAATTTCGCGAATTTTCGCGACGATTTGTGTTTTTACAGATTTCATCGACGCTCGGGCCTATTTTTGCACCATTGACGTATCGCCGACGTTTGGACACGACCAGTGTTGTCCACCACACGATTCTACGTTTAATTTCGCCAAAAATTGCGCGGTCTCGCGAATTTTTAGGCGAATTTTCTTCTTTTTTCAGTTTTTCGTCGATTTTTCGAATTGACGACGTGTCACCGACGTCTGGAGACAGCCAGGGTTGTCCACCATACGATTCCACGTCTAATTCCGTCCGAAATCACGCGGTCTCGCGGTTTTCGAGGCGAATTTTCTTTATATTTTCAGATTTTCGCGTCGATTTTATTTTTCGACGATTTTTCGACGATCTTTCGACGGAAACGAGACGTTTTCTCGCTATATACACCCCGGTGTGTATATAGTATCGACGATTTGTTTATTTTCAACGCATTTTTGTGAAGAGCCTCATTTAATGAGACGAATTTGGATTTTCGAATCCAAATTGCGCTTTTTGTCCGATTTTTTCGAGAAAAATCGAGCCGTGTTTTCTTATTGCACGAGGTTGCAACCGCAACAGATTCACCAATTTCTCCTTCCAGTCGCAATTACCTTTGTTAGTTATTTAAGTGGGATATTTTGGTTGGGTCAATTAGAATCCACTTTGCCCTTTTGTCCAGTCGGGCAAGCGAAGTGTGTATTCTCAGTTAAGGCTTTCTCAGGGCCACCTAACGTTTCCGTGACCCCAGGCGGTTTGCAAAGGGCGTTAGGGAGATACTTAACTGAGGTTATTTGTGCCAATTGTAGCATTGGCATCCCCGTCTCGGTTTCCGCTTTGACAGTGCTTCAGTTAGTGTTTGTGACAGTGCAGTGCTTCGATTCTTCACCGACGACGCCTATATCACTCTCAAAGCCTTCGTATTTGCGTGGTGTGCGGAATCTTCTTTTTCCACGCCATTTTCCGCGCCGAGATGCAGAAATCACCTTACGTGGAGCCAACGGTTGGAAAATGCCCGATGTTGGGCATAAACAATTATGAATCATGGCGTCGTGCGATGTGCATGCTTCTAAAGTCCGAAGGGCTTTGGAGGCATGTAACGGAAGAAAAAGAAGCCGAGTATTTGCTGACATTAACCCCGAAAGAGACGGAAAAGTACATGATGAAGAAGGATAAGGCTTTAGGGCACATATATTGCCATGTGAGTGAGGCAAAACGCTCGACATTGGACAATGCTAATACTCCGAAACAGGCGTGGGACATCCTCACCAAGATTTTCGCTCCTAGTTCCCTGGCTCGTCAAGCAGCCATGAGATGGCAATTCTTAGGCCTACATCTTCAACCGAACGAAGACATGGTAGATTTCGTCAGTCGTGTCGATCTCCACGTACGCCAACTCCGGGATATGAAGGAGGAAGTTTCGGACAAGCATCATGCTTACCAGTACTTACATCGTCTACCTCCAGAATATGCTCAGGCCACGTTTGCCATCTATAACTGGCCTGAAGCTAACTTTACGCCGACTAAAGTGTCCGAACAATTGGTCTCTGAATATCTTCGCCTCAAATCAGTTGGTTTACACAATGTTTCATCATCAGCTCACGCGTCTGCCCAGAATCCACAACAATCTCGTCAAGGGTCACGTCCACGTCGTCCATTGTCGCAAGTCAGATGTTTCAACTGTCAAGAGATGGGTCACTACGCTAACAAGTGCCCATACCCGAAGCGTGACGACCGAAATCAGCCGCCGACAGCTTCCTTTCAACGTTCTCGCAGCAAAAGCAAGAAGCGTGGCAAGAACTCGGCATCCAACCCCGAGGACAATCGCCCGAGAGGAAGTTCTCACCCAGTCCGCAGAGCTGTATTTTTCGCCAGTGCACCGCAAATGGTTGAACGTCCAGTGGCTCACCTGATGCAATCCAACGAATGGATAGTTGATTGCGGCGCCACAGACCATGTTTCCCATGTGCGATCGTGGTTTTCCGAATTTACAAACATCGTCCCATTTGATATAGAACTTGGTCAAGGAAAATCACAAGTGACCGGTAAAGGAACTATTCCATTACAAACACGCATGGACGGTGTTCATTGTGACGTGACATTGACTAATGTACTCTATGCGCCCAATTTTGAGGCCAACCTTATTTCAGTATCGAGAATTGATAAGACTCGACATCACATCCATATTTTTAATGGAGAAATCAACGTCTATCAAACGGATATTACGAATGCTATTTTGAGAGCGAAGGAAAAAGGAGGACTCTACTATGTGGACGGGTTGTGCACTAATCCGACAGTTGCTACTGTGACTTCACCAATTATTCAACAATCATCCGTACAGACATTTGTCACGACGGAAGAGGACTTCGTGAAGATTCCGAAGCCGAAGAAACAGAAGTCACAACAACAGTACATCTCGGATTTTAGGATTCAAATGCCGCCATTACCTGCGACAGAGGCACCGACGACAATTCCGGTTGCCACCAATCCTACATTTCCTCCACAATCCTTGCCTGTCCACACCAATCCTCCAACACAATCCTATGCTGATGTTATCCAACACATCCCAAGCAGCCCTTTGCCTATTCCATCTCCTCTTCCTGTCCAATCCGCTGGCAATTCTTCTCAATCACAAAAGAAGACTCTTGCCAATCCTGTCCAATTACCAAAGAAAGTCCATGCCAATCCCGCTTCTGTCAAGGATGCAACCGGTTTATGGCATAGTCGCCTTGGACATCTCCATACTAACGCGATGCGGTTATTAGCCAATAATGACCATGTTTACGGACTTGAACCGGCGGAAGTGTCGCAGGAATTAGCGTGCAATGACTGCCGTATTGCGAAGTCCACCAGGGCTTCCCATAAGCCGGATCCTCATCCTTCCACCAGCAAGCCCCTTGACCTCTTACACATGGATGTCTGGGGGCCGTATCCGGTTCCTTCATTTGGTGGCGCTCGTTTTGTTCTCACCGTCATTGACGATGCAACCAGATATACCTGGATCACCCCCTTAGCACAAAAATCTCAAGTCTTCTCGTGCTTCAAAGAAATCGTCGCCAGAGTTGAGCGTGTCGCCAACACTCGTGTCAAAGCCATACGCACTGATAGAGGCGGCGAATTCTTATCGAATGAATTTCAACAGTATTTAAAGGACAAAGGGATCCAGGGTCAGCGAACAAATCCTTCGAGCCCCCAGATGAACGGCACAGCTGAGAGAATCAACCGGACAATGGCTGACCACATTAGAGCTGTACAAGAAGAAACAAAACTTCCAGCCGCTCTATGGGCAGAGATCGCTGTCAACTTCGCATACATCAAAAATCGAAGTCCACATTCCCGTCTGAATAATCAGGTGCCATATATTCTTTGGCGACAGCGTGCCCTTTCCTTGCGTCATCTGAGAAAAATTGGATCTAAGTGCTGGGTGCACTTCACTGCACCGGGACGCAGGAAACTCGACCCAAGAGCCTGGGAGGGATTTCTCGTGGGTTACGCCACCGGTACACGTGGTTACCGCGTATGGAATCCTGTGGACAATAGCGTAACAGAATCAATTCACGTACGCATTGATGAGCATCAGTCTTACAAAAAGACACTGCGGAACCAAAACGGCAATCGCTATCCCATTTACGAGGAACCCGACGTTGGTCAACAACCTCGAGTCACTTTTGACGACAGTGTCCAATATCTGGACTGGCCCAAGAATGATTCTGATGAAGACTCATCGAATGCATCGGACGATGATAATAACGACGATGATGATGATGATGAGAATGGAGATGGAAATGTTTCTAGATCAATTTCTATCCCACTAGTACATCTTTCGCCACTTGGGACTCCCGAACGTCAATTACTAGAAGCGTGTGCACTAGCATTACCGGGTTCTGCAACATTGAGACATTCAGCATCGTACCCAACCCTTTATCAAGAAGAACAGGACACTGACGAGGACATCGATCAACTCGATGATGATGCTATTCAATCGTTCGCAGCCGTATCACAACAATTTGACTCCCCAAATATTTCCTCTGTTCCTGCCAGTTCTCCTGAAATTTCACCACCTGGCTCACCGAATCGCTTCATTACATTACGTCGAAGACACGGTGGGGACATTCTTCAGCACACGATGCCCATACTTGGCCAAGGAGCAATGTCACCTTTGCCAACTGGCTCGACGTCCGTTCCGGCTCATGGAAACAGGACCTCTTTTATGTGGCGTTATGTGGGTGGAGACACAGTCTTCAGGAGATGGGTTCGTGAAGAACACTTAAGGAAAGATCAACGACCAGGATCGATTGATGCGGATGTCTATTATTTTCCGCAACCTGGCCTGCGACTTCGATCACGTAACGAAATTCAGGCATACTGTACCGTGAACGATCTCCCTTACGATCCTGAATTATTCTTCTTTGGCGTTATGGAACATTCGTTACCGTTAATTCCTCCGGCCCGTCATGCAGCTCATCTTTGCCGCACGGAGCCATCATCCTATTCTGATATACCGACATTCCCAGATGCCCCAAAATGGCGCGAAGCCGTTAATGAAGAATTGGACATTTTCAAAGAAAGGGAGATTTATCAAGAAGTTCCAAGGCCGCCCAACACTACGGTCTTAGGCTGTAAATGGATTTTCAAATTGAAAACGGATCTAAGCGGCGAAATAACTCGTTATCGTGCTCGACTCGTCGCACAAGGCTTTCGCCAAACCATCGGGGTAGATTACGACGAGGTCTTTAGCCCAGTCGTGAACTTTGTTTTAATCCGGCTATTCTTCTGTCTTCTAGTCGTCCTCAGAGGATGGAAGGATGCTCACCTCGACGTCAAAAGTGCATACCTGTATGGGGACCTGAAGCACAAGGTGTACATGCGCATCCCCGCAGGTGCAACTTGTTCGAATCCTGGAAACGTCTGGCTGCTTGTTAAATCCCTCTACGGACTTCACCAATCAGGGAGGGAGTGGTACGAAAAGTTGGATGGAACGCTTCGAGCCCTCGGTTTTCGGAAGATGCCCGCGTGCAATTGTGTGTACATTTACGGCAATTGTGCCGTCATGTTAGTTTACGTGGACGACATCGTTCTCTTTTACGCTTCCGACACCGTGTTGACCCGGATTATCCGACTTATTTCGTCCAAATTCGACATCGTTAATCTTGGTCCCATCACGAAATTATTGGGAGTCGAATTTATTCGCGACGCCGGACGGACTTTCATCACACAACGTGGCTACATCACAAAGCTCGTTAAGAAGTTCGAAGTTTCCATCAACCGTCTCGTAAAAGTTCCCGTCACACCTGGGACGACACTCGTAAAGGGGTCAACCGAGAATCTACCGGACTTTCCTTACCGATCCCTAATCGGTTCGCTTCTATTCCTCGCGTCGAGAACACGCCCCGATATCTTATTTTCGGTTATTTCGCTGAGCCAGTTCAATACATGTTACGACAAAACGCACATCCGAGCCCTCACACAAGTTCCCCAGTACGTGGCTAACACCGTCGACTATCGAATCGAACTTTCCAACTGTAATTCAAGTCAACTGTGGGCTTTTACGGATGCGTCGTGGGCAAGCGATCAAGCAACGTCTTTGAGTTTCGGTGGCTATATCAACTTTATCGGAAATGTGCCTATTGGCTGGTCGTGCCGAAAACAGTCAACGGTCGCATGTTCTACTATGGAGGCGGAATTTCTTTCTCTAGTGGAATGTGTTAAAGAATCCTTCTGGCTCGACCACATTTACTCCGAATTTCCAGTTCTCAACAGACAATCCCGACCAATGATCTATTCCGACGCTCTCTCAGCTATCCAGTTTACTGAAAATGACGTGGAAAATTCCAAGACCAAGCATATCCGCGTCAAATATCATTGGCTGCGAGAGTGGTATAAGGCGGGATGTTTCGACCTTCATAAAGTATCCGGTGAACAGAACATTGCGGACATTTTCACCAAATGGCTTGGTTCCGAACGCTTGAAGTCCTTAATCGACAAGATCTTCCGGCACTGATTTCACCGTGACTTTATTGTGACTTTCTTTATTTCTTATTCCCAATTGTGAGGATCATCGAGTTCCAGTGGGAATATTCGGGCTTATGTAGCGTTCTTCAATTATAGTACCCGGCTCGATGATTCGATTTTATTATTTCTGTTTTATCTCTTATACACTGTAATTCCAGTATCTGTCCATTATCTCCCCGATTCTATTTCCATCGAAAGGGGGAATTGTTGGTTTTTAGAAACCCAAATGTTTTATGTCGATGTGATATAGAATCACATTTTGATTGTTTAGTTTAATTATCTCGATGTATTAATTCACATGTTTGTTTACTCTGGTATTATGTTTGCTTTATGTATTTAAGCATGAAGCATCATGCATTCCCTAGTTTTATATTTATGTAATGCATAATTCCGACACAAGGTGTCGTTGCTTATGTTTTTCCCATCCAAGATGGCCGCGCACAGCAATGTGTGCTCTCCTGTTGATTTTCCCTTAGAAAAGGATGCCATATGTAAGCTTTTTCTTGTTTGTATTAAATGCCTATTATTTTAGAGTCTTTAGTATTAGTTTAGAGCACCTTCTGTGCTATTTCAGCGCATATAAGCGGCATTTCGCCGCGCGCTTTGTTTAAAATCAGTCACGTCGCATTTACGTTCGTGTCAGAGACACGACGCCGCCATTTTCGCTTCCACACACTCGGTTTATACCGAATTCGCGCCGCTCGCCTCTGCTACTAACGTTCAGAACCCACCACGTACGATGAGGCCATGAAATCAGTGAATTCCGAGGAGTGGAAGAAAGCCACGGATGAAGAAATCGCATCAATGAAGCACCACCGGGTCTGGAAAATTACAAAGCTCCCTGCAGGAGGGAAAACTGTAAAATGCAAATGGGTATTTAAAATAAAATCCAACCCGAACACTAGAGCTCAACGATTCAAGGCGAGACTAGTCGCCGCCGGTTATACGCAACGATGGGGCCACGATTACGACACAACCTTCGCGCCCGTGATCCGAATCGAAACGATGCGTATGCTAATCAACGACGCGATTAAGCGAGGCTGGACACTGAATCAATACGATGTAAAAGCAGCTTACCTACACGGCGAACTCGAGGAAACCATATTCATGGAACAGCCAACCGGATATACAGAGGGAGATGGGAAGCAGATATGCCAACTTTTGAAGAGTATATACGGATTTAAACAATCAGGCCGCTGCTGGTACGAAAAGCTCACGGAAGTTTTAAAGGGAGTCAAGTTTGAACAGTCACCAGACGACCCGTGCCTGTTTATGATACGCAAAGGAGAGGAATATATGCTGATGGGGGTCTACGTAGATGACGCCCTCGTATCCGCATCCAGCGCCAGATTTGAAAAAATGATAATTGAAAAAATTCGCGAAGAAATTGAGCTGTTGAGTATGGGACCACTGTCATCAATTGTGGGGATCCAAGCGACATGGGACGGAGGGGAAATCCAGTTGCACCAGACCAAATATATCGAGGACATATTACTGCAATACGGAATGGAGGATTGCAACCCCAAAAATACACCCATGGACCCCAATCAAAAATTGGACGAACACGAAGAAAGTCCAGAAGTCAATCCAAAGTCATACCAAGAACTAATTGGAAAAATAATGTACTTGGCAACGAACACACGTCCCGACTTGAGCTTCGCGATGAGCGCATTGTCGCAGTACAATTGCAAGCCGAAGCAAATGCATTATTGCGCGTTGAAGCGCATCCTGAAGTATTTGAAAGGAACAATCGATTACAGACTGACAAATCGAAAAGAAACCAGAGATTTACACGCATACACCGATGCCAGCTGGGATCGAACAGAGGACGCGAAATCATTTTCTGGATTCATAATAATGGACGGGACGGCAATCATAAATTGGAGGTGCAAGAAGCAGAGCACAGTCGCATCATCAAGCACCGAGAGCGAGATGCATGCGCTCTCAGAAGGCATAAAAGACTTGGTTTGGACACAGAATCTGAGGGACTTTATCACACCCCAACGCCAAGAGAAACAGGCAACCGTGTTCTGTAACAGCCTGAACGCGACGCAATTGCTGAAAAAGGGACCGCAAAAAGCAAGATCAAAATATCACAACCGGAGAATACATCAGATTAAAGATGAGATTGAAGGCGGACGAATTAACATAAAACACGTTCCTGGAGAAACCATGCTTGCGGATTTCCTGACTAAACCGCTAGCCGGACCACCATTGGAGAGAAACATGATCGGACTGGGAATCAAGAAGAACGAATGAAGTATTCCATCGAGCAACATTGACGACCTGTAGAAGGGATTTGTTAGATTGACAGGCGCCAATATTGCTACTGACATTAAAGGATTAGGAACAGGACGTTATGGACAAAGGGAGAGAAGAAGAGCAGGGTCGTGAACTGTCACTGACCTCAACTAAACAACCAATGAGAGAATTTCGTTTTGACTCCACAAACTGTATTTAACCCCCCTGTTCAGAAATAAAACTCACTTGTCAATTTTCAACCTTTCAGTACGTGTGTTCTTTTGAGATGTACAACACTCCTTTGCACTCCATGACGATATCAGTAGACGATTGGTCATGACGGAATTCTTCCATCTTTAGTAGCACCTGTTTGTGGTATTCGGCCATTTGTATAATTTTTTTCTGTAAAGAGAAAACTAAAGTATTATTGTTATTAATGATTATTGTTTACATTATTGTTTACACAGCTATACAAACGTTTGAAAATTGACGCAACTCAATCAGTAGTGTCCTGCTTTTATTTTTGAGCACTTGAATAAAAATAAAGCATTAACAAACACGTGGGTCTTGTATCAGTTGAAATAGTTTTGAATTCTTCCGCAAGCTGGCGTTGCAAGTTGGAATTTTTTTTAAAAATACCAGTATCCGGTTTATCATTTTTCAATATTTTACTCTGTGCAGCTAGCAGTACAATTGTGTAATTAGTTAGTTGCTATTTGCAAATTTAAATTTAAAAATGATATGATTTTCTTGACGTTGACGCCCTGCTTCAACTCCAAGTTGAAGTAAGCGACGCAACGAAAGGTCTTATGGCATTTATGCATTAAAATTTTAATAGAAACAAATGAAATACAAGTAGCCATCTGTCGTGATTAAAATAATAAATATAAAATCAGTTGTATTTTATGTGTCTGAAATAATAACTAATGCAAAGCACGTGCTGACAATATACGTAATAATATAGCAAACATATGATATGATGCAAAATACAATTCCAAATATCGAAGCGATAAAAAACTGCAAAATTAATGCTGAAATGCATGTAAGTTACTGATTGCCGAAATCGAAATAAACACCGCAACTATCTACGAGGTTTGATCTGCCCGACCTTAATTGAGAACATAACACAATCTTTAATTATTAATGATACATGAAAAAAAAATTCAGATAAAAGACAAAAAAAAAATTTTTCTTTCACATTATTTGTGTTGGGATAAATATTTTGCTTATTTTACAGTTGTCCGTTATGAGATTTCAATAATTTATCGCATCTAGCTTTTATCTGTTGCAAAGCTCGTGCTGCATTACACCCATTGTGGTTGTAATTGCATCGCGCATCACAATTAGCAAATATCTCTCTACAAACTTTTGCTTTTGCTTTGCACAATTTGGGAAAACGTGCCAGAGCTTCTTGAGAGAGAACTTTTTCGATAGTATCCGCCTTGTCGTTGCTGCAATTAGGCGTTAAGAAATTGTGCAAGGATTCGTCATCTAAATGCTGCAGGTCAAGTTTCTCAAGTAACTTAACGGCAGCTTCTTCGTCGCTGCTCGATTTCCACTTGAAGATGCATCGAATGCAATGTTTGCAAAATGTTTGTTGGTCAACACATTCGATCAGTTTAGCCATCTGAAATACGACCAAGCAAATAAGGTCGGTGCATGAATAAAAGTTATTCAGATTGCCGTAATAATAGGTAAAATAATTTTTTTTATAATGTAAATTTCAGAACGTAATTTCCCGCAAGTGAGCCATTAGTGACAGTTGGAAATGAATGAGTAAACCCCGGTATAAGTAAGTTACATTATTTATTTATTGTTTTACTCTGTGCAGAAATCTGTCAAATTTCCTGTGTGAATTTTATTTTAGAATATACCAGTGTGGCCTATGTTAAATAATTTTACAAAATTATCCGATTTTTGTACAACAGCCATTTTGGACGCCATTTTGATTCCCTTCGTTGGTTGTGGTAGTCAAGTGTGGTTTAGTGGATGTTATAATTTTATATGAAAAAAAAAGAATTTATTATTATTATTAATATTAGTCGGTGCAATAATTATTTTAGCTTTTGGAATATTTATTTCGATTTAATCGTGTGATATATCAATGATAAATGTTTAAAGTGTTTTGTTTTGTTGCTATATAGATTTGTTTCGCTGGATATCGTTGTTTTGATTGCATTAAATGTTTATTAGATGGAAGATTTTCGTTTTTGATCATGATTTTGATGTTTAGAAATTCTATATGGGGGTATTATTTAAGCTGGTGAAATAATTCTATCGAGTTTTAGCTGATTTTGTGTAAAGTTGTAAACTGTTTGTGACATTCAAGAAATATCGCATCACATAAATATATTTTAGTGAAGAATACGAGAATTAAAAAAAAAAATAAAAAAAAAATTTTGAAATTGTTGTATTTTTATTCCAATAATTGATCGCATAAAGCTTTTACCTTTTGCAAAGCTGGTTGTGCAGTACAGCACTTTCCGTAGTAGTCGGACATGCATCTCGCATTATAATTACCGGTAGCAATTATCTCTTTACAAATATTCGCCTTTACTGCTCGTGCTCGCTTTGCTGCGAACAAGTTGGGAAAACGTGCCAGAACTTCTCGAGTCAGAATGTTTCCAACAACATCGTTCTTGTCACTGCTGCAATTACTCGTTAACAAATCATGCAAGGATTCGTCATCTAAATGTCGCAGGTCAAGTTTCTCAAATAACTTGACGACAACTTCTTCGGTGCCACTTGATTGCCATTTCATGATACATCGAATGCATTGTTTGCAAAATATTTGTTGGTCAACACAGTCGATCAGTTTAGTCATCTGAGGTTCGGTTAAATCTTGAAGATTTGCAAATATTGAAATTTCCTCAAGATTATTTTGAGCATAACTTTGGATCGAGCCTTCTTTGTCCAAACCGTTGTCGACTCCGATAGCCCACAATGCGACAAATGTTTCAACATTTACGTTTCGGCAACTCAGTTTCCAGCACTCGACGTGGAAATCTCCCAGATCCATCATACGACTAGTTGCGATCAACTCTCACAAGGAGTCGCAATCGGCCTCCAAATTTGGGATGCGAGCGACGTAGAGATATTTGACGATCATATCGATCACATTCCTTGAATTTTTTGGAAATTGAACACGTCCGGTATTTTTCTCCGACATATCAACGGTGAACATCTTCTCAAAGTATGGAGAAGCGGCCATTAAAACGAAGCGATGTGCGTGGACAAGGCCTCCTTCGCACTCCATGACGATATCAGTAGACGTTTGGTTTTGACGGTATTCTTCCAAGTTTTGTACAATTAGCATCTGTTTGGGGTGTTCGGCCATTTGTACAATTTTTTCTGTAAAAGAGAAAGTATTATTGTTATTGATGATTATTGTTTACATTATTGTTTACGCAGCTATACAAACGTTTGCAAATTGACGCGACTCAATCAGTAGTGTCCTGCTTTTAATTTTTGGGCACTGGAGTCACGAACACGTGGGTCTTGTATCAGTGAAATGGTTTTGAATTCTTCCGCAAGCTGGCGCTGCCGGTTGAGAATTTTTTAAAAATACCAGTATCCGGTTTATGATGATAAAATGATATGATTTTTAATTTTTATCTAAAACCATGATTGTTTATGCTTGTAGGGTTTCTTCAAGGATATATTCTTGGTTTGTTGTTTATTTAGAGTGTGACGATGACCTTTCGATGACGCTATCCGCTCAAAATGTGTATTTTGGCATAACAAGCAAGTCTATCAATTCTAGTAGTTGAGAGATAAGTTAACAAACCTAAAGTGTGAACTGGGTAAAATAATGAAACCGGTGGTTATCAAGACATAACATATTTATTGATATCTAAATATAATCACCGAAAAGTGATTATATTAATCAATTTTGCATCAAATATAATTATACAATAATTATGCCGACAAATGGCCAAATTACTATCGATTAAACTATACATATAGTTGCCTGTGCGGCGCTATAATAGTATCAATCGGCTTCGTCCTGGTAAGATGTCGTCTGAATCGGTTGATTATTTGGTCCTGGTTCGAATCTGTAATGAAAAGGTTAGTATCCGAGGACTTCCGGTTGACTGTATCTGCATCGCCACAACCTTGGGGCGGTTATTGGTTTAAATGGCCTGTGAGAGCCATTTACCAATTGACCTCTTATAGATGTTTTAAGACATCTATAATTGGTGTGATACGTCAAATGGTTCTTCATACGAGAGTAAACTGTTGCAAGTTTACAATCATAACTTCTGGTTCCGTGCAATGGATGCATTTATTAGAGTATTACTTTTCAGTAAATACTCGTAATAATTCTGCTTACATAAAGTTGGCAATTTAGCTACACATTTACTGGCAAGTAAATGCTAATGTAGCTAGTCTTCAGTTTTGTACAGTTCTGGAAGAAGTATCCATGTTTATGCACAATGCTGAGTTGTGACATAAACTAGCTGGGGATTTAATCTAACTAAACTTTTCCGAGTTTAGTTATTTCAACCCTAATGTTACATTTTCGACACGCTGTTCGGCAGCCGTGGTTTACTGTAACTGGCAGGCCTTGTGGAACACTTGTTGAATTATATCCGGCCCGACGGGATTCTTACTACTCATCGCCGCGACCTGATCTCCTCACGGCCACACAGCCGTCATCGGGCACCCGGACATGGAGGCATCATATCACCCATCTCCACGTCAAGTGTACGCCGTATGTAGGTTGTCATAGGCCCGCAGTATAAGGGGCATTGACTGCGCAATCAACAGACAAGCAAGTGTCTGCGCAATCAACATGACAACCGGAGTAGTAGAATGGGCTCAAGAAAACATATAGTCAAATATCTGGTCAAGAGCGAGTTACTTCCTGTTGCAAGGAAATATATACTCATGGTGGACAATAGCTTGACCATTGCTCCAATGAGAGCAGTGGTCCCCTGAATCCCTCCAATCACTGGTCAGAGTGATGGGATACTCAGGACACATTTCCAGTCCAGGTGGTCAACAGGAACTGGATACACAGGCCATAGCTCTCTGCTAGGTCAGGACAGGAACTGGATAGCGAGGAACACTTTTGGATTAAGTCTTTCAACTTAACCAAGGGGGGTCCGAGCTGGAAGCAGGTGCAGAGGGGTGAGTTAATCCCCTAAACCTAGTTTTGTGATAACTTGACAAGAGTTGTCACAAAACAGTTTAATATCAATATTTACTTCAATAAATAAAGATAAAGTTGATTCTCTACATTGAAATCACATAAAAGTTGCATTTTATGTGATTTTACATCAAACTGGAAATTCTGTTCGAATTTGCCACTTTTGGTCGTCAGCGCCATCTATCGGTGGGATTTGGCATGATATCGCGTAAACAATACCGTGTTCGTCATACATCCCCCTTATCAAGGGGCATATCTTAAAATATTCCCTCTTGATTCGTCTTCACTGCGATACATGACAAATCTTCTTCAGTTAGAGTCAACTAACGCATGTACCAACTAATGAAATTTATATTTTTCCGTATATAATTTTAATAGTTCATCTCGTATATTATATATCTTCGTACGAAAATATATAATAGTTCATCGGGACTTATTCATCACGTTAAACTCCGAAATAGTCTTTAATAATCACCAAATTATTAAATGTTCAAACGAAAGTTTTTTTCTTTTTATTCTTTCAAAACTTGTTAATTTCTTGAAAAATAAACACACATAAATTATCGTTAAATAATATATTGTTATCTGGATCTATTACAAGTTCCAATAAAATTTTCGGGTTACAAAGATTAAATTTACATTTGTTAAAATGAAAAACTCAAATATCACAGTTAAATTATTTTGTTCAACTTAAATTGAAAAAATAAACTCTTCAAATTATTCGCCCCTCTGGGCTGTAGAAAACAACACGAAAAAAAGTTTCATTACAAAAATTAGTTCGGTTTAAAAATGTGTCGACTCTTTAGTTGCACATTTCGGTGAAGAAACATAAAAGTTTTTTAACAATTAGTTCGTTTAGCAGGAATGAACACAACACGACCTCGGATAAATAATGGTTTTGATCGCCTGAACAGGCTAAAAACTCAACTTGACGAATATCGTCCGACACGACGCGATGCGTGGACGTAACGTTTCTGGCTAAATGATGGGGCTTTTGCGGCCATCTGCTTCTCCATCATCCTTCTTGTTCGGCTCAGGGTCGGTACTCTCGTCAATGATAAGTTTGGTCGAGTCCTCCGACGAACTTCTCGGCAGCGGAGTCTCCACACTCGGGGAAATCCCTCTCGACGTACTTGGTCGACCAACTCTGGCGGCGAATCCGTCGGGTAACGGGCGCAAGCTAGCAATTGGTGGGTCCCTGGCTTGTCGTTCCTGGTTGTACACCTCTTCAGCTGTCGGTAGCTCGACACTCCAATCTGCGCGGATATGGATGGCGGCGGGAAGTTGGCTCACACGTTCGAGCAAGCGCGCCCATATGTGTTCCAACACAGGAAAAGGCTCAGTGCGCAGTGGATTCATTATCCATCTCATAACGAGAATGGGCAACTGGTAATAAACGTTGCGCTTCTGGTTTAATCGTCGAGAAATGTCCAAGGCGGCTTCCCTGATGATGGGAGTGTAGTGGTCAATCTCGCACTCGGCCGCGTGTTCATTTGTGATGCCTGCCGGAACCATGAACGGGTACGCCGTCACAACGGACTTCAATGCTGGCAACTTCTTGGCTGGGGGGCCTGGTGGAGGTGTTGCCGTCTTGGGAGACTCCACCGGTGTGGGGGTCTTGGACGTCTCAGTTGGTTGAGTGGCTCCACATTGGATCGTTGCCTCGGTGACCGGAGTCATCGCCAGTTGTGCTGCTTGCTTCACTTCCAATTCTTCATTTGCCTTTTTAGCTTTTAAGCTTAAATTGGCGAGCATTCGGACCTCGTCCTGAGTCCAAGTGGTAACCTCGTAACCGCCGGGTCGGTGATTGTCTACGATGAACCGTGGGTCTACTAGGATCACCTCTCCTAAATGGGAGTGAATCACTTGACAGGGGTCGCAGGTGGACCATATACGGGGTCCAGGCTGCGAGGTCCCCATCACCACGTAAGGCAGGACATTGTCATTCCACGGCGAGATTTTCTCACGAATTTTCCACCCGGAACAATTCGGGCACAGCATTGCGTGACATCCTTGCACGATTCCTATCGCCCAGCCTCCGCCATTGCAAAACGGGCACGTAACCTCCACACGTTCATCGTAAGGGAGACGACATTTTGGAAGAATGACGTTAACGGCCTTTTCCACAATTTCTCTGCGCTCTGCTTTGGTGCCCTCGATTGGTGCGGCCTTCTTCAGTTCCTTTACGATTGCGGCTGTGGCTGCGTCCAGTTTTTCTTTAGGGAGGATCGGCGTGGTTTTGGCTGGAACTGGCTTTGCTGCTGCTTTCGTCTCTCTCTTTTTCTGAGTGACATGGCTGCTGCGATACTGGGTCGGTCGATATTCCGTCCAGTTGGAACTCGTATTGGTTCGAGCTGGCTTTTGCGACGAGTAATGATAGACCACTCGTGGCTGTTCAGTCAACGGACGTGGTGGTTCATTCTCAGAATGGAAATGCGGACGGTACGGGTGATTGCTAGTACGAACAGAGCGGCTGCTTCTCTCTCTGGAGTGCGAGGACTGAGACGCAGAAGTGGAAGGCCGAGTCCAGGACTCGTCTCCAATCGTGACTTGAAGCGTGTTTTCCTTTGAGGACGTTCCCGAAGCTTCCGCTGACTTCACTAACTTCTTCAGATAGTCGGGCAGTTCTTTTCCCCTTGCTTTGGCCCAATCCATTATGGCCTGAGCACATTCTCTGCCGGAAGAATAGGTTCCCGCTGACTCTGCAGACTTTAACAATTTCCTCAGGTAGTCGGGTAACTCCTTTCCTCGTGCCTTGGCCCAGTCCAATACAGCTTGAAAGCCATCAGACCTTGAAGTCTCTTCGTTTCGGGGCGGCCTACCGCGGTCAGGACTTGAATCGCCTGACGTCGACGAGTGATCGTAATGGACGTGGCGACGTTTATTTGGTGACCTACGTGGCCCTCGATCCTTTCCTAAATTCGAGAAATCACATCAAATGAATTAGAGTTATCGAAAAATAACCTACTCCAGATGAATCGCCGATACTTAATATATTTATCGTGACATAAACATATAAATACCAACAAGTCACCAATAATTAATGCCTTTATTGTAAAATAAATGTATTAATTCAAATAAACCGCTAACATTCTAATATATTTATCGTGGAATAAATATATTAAGTCCTCCTTCCTGGATATTCTCTTTACAGAGATTGGAATATTAAATAGGGGAGTAAGGTGAGTTACTCCGTCTATATTCTGACCGTCATTATTGCGAAACACTGAACAATCAAATATTTTTAAACGGTTGAGTTTAAATATTTAAATCGAACATAGAACATCTCAATTTACGTATTTTCCTTTTTTGGAAAGGTCCGTAATATCATAAATATTATCCTTTAACCGACTAATAAATTTAACAATTTAATTTAATCGATTAAAAGACGATAATTCAGATACTGGATTCCTAATACGTGTTCAAAAGGTGGCGAACACCCTCTAGTGAGAACTTCCTGTACTTTATGACATGACTTGGCGAGTTTTATCTTTCTAGATAACTTCTCAAGTTAATGGCGGTGTATTTGAATATTTTATCATACAAAAATAACACTTTACCACTCATTGTTGAATCTTTTGTTCGTAACTTCGTTGAAAATCACGAAAATCTCTTCCGCTGACGTAGTTGTGTTCGCACCGTTGAATGACGGACGTAGTTTCCTAACAGAATGTGGTTTGGAGACTTAATTCTTTAGGAATAAGGTTAAACTTATCGTTAAATAAATTTAACTTACTACGAAACCTCGTTGTTCGTTCCAACAAGCGCGTATTAACGTCCGGTGTCGGTGACTGTCGAATAAATTCGACGAGACGAAGTTTTCCGGGCCTAAACCCACGTGGTTTAGCTACGAAGTTTGGGCAAACTTCCTAACTAAAATAAAACCGAATAAAAGTTGTCTTTTTTGAGACTTGTGTAAATTAATTCACTCACAATTTATCCGATTTTTCGCGTTGACAGAAAACTTCACGAGATGACCAATTGTTAAGCGATGTGTCAGCTGTAGTGGAACTAACGAGAGTGAGTTCACAGGTCAACCTCAAAGCAGGTGTCTATTTTTTAGACCGAGCTCTGTGATTGGTTGATGACTCATTTACACTATCTTGTTTTAAAAATAGCATGGATGAGTCGTCTCTTCAAAGTAGAGGTGTGCATGTTTCGTGAAATAAATATTCTTTTCGGAAATACTTATTTCTTGCATTTTTTGCACGAAATCATCGCTAAATTGTCGATTAGGCTTAGGAGTTCGTTTAGAACGTCTTTCAGCCCGTAATAATTTTTTATTTCTTCTCTTTATATGTTCAAGTTCGTTATTTTCGATAACTCCCTCAACGACTTCGTCCGGGGGTTGGAGAATATCGTTTTCGACGGTATCCTCCGTTTCCATGGGGACAACCTCTTCTTCTGTCTGTTGCGAGACAGGGAAGTGTTCGTCCATCCAACTTGGGGTTGGATGAATCCCTTCACTGCCTTCAGTTTGGTTTTCCGACCAAGCTTCAACCGGAAATGACGGGATATAAGGTGACAAATCCTGGATATTAATTGATTTCTCAATTGATCCGTCAGCAACTTTTCGTAATGAATACGAGCCTCCTTTTAATACTGCTGTGATTTCCCAGGGGCCGTCTCGCTTTTCGGCGAAACCAGCGGTGATTCCCTTTTCTTTATTTGACAGTATATGTGTAGCTTTCCAGACTAGATCGCCAACAGCATACTGACAAATATGATATTTGTTGCGGTGAATCTTGTCATGTCGGACATAATTCTCCTGGATTTTCCGGTGCATTTCTTGATGTGCTCTTCTAAGCACATCCAGAATGCCATGTACGTATTCTTCGGGTTTGTTCTTATCGAACTTTACCCCGTGTTCCACCATACGTGGATCGAATGGTAGTGGTACCGTTCTTCCCGTGTTCAGCATCATCGGGCTGAATCCGGTTGCATCCGAGATGGCCGTTCTCGTGGCAAACGCGAATTCGTTCAAGAATCGTGGCCAGTGAGAGTGCACATCAGAATAAATTGCCAGCATCATCTTCAAGTCACGGTTAGCCCTTTCTGTCGGGTTAGCCGAGGCATGATAGGGGCTGACATGTGCCATGTCTATATGATGTTTTTTACAAAAATCACTATAGACAGTAGACACGAATTGTCTTCCATTATCTGACAATATCTTTTTGGGGTAACCCCAACGATGAAAAACGTCACTCATCTTGTTGACAATGCTCTCGCTAGAGGCCTTTGTCAACGCGAATACTTCAACCCATTTGGTGCAATGGTCTATTATCACTAATATCCATTGTAACTTCGATCGACCAGCGGGCTTGGGGCCCATCAAGTCGATACTCACGGTTTCCCATGGATTCGTCATATTATGCGGCGTGTAAGCCGCTCGATGTTTTCTGTGTTGGCTCGGCTTGTACTGCTGGCAATGCGGGCAACCACGGACATAGTTGCGCGTATCTCTAGTCATCTTTGGCCAATAATAAATGAGCTTCGCTCTTTCCAGAGTCTTGCTCATACCTGCATGTCCACAAAGGGGGTGGCCGTGACAGGCAAATAAAGCTCTTCTTACAAGAGATTTAGGAATCACGGCCTTAAATCCATTTCCGGAGTCGTTCAACTCCTCTTCAAAGGTGGGACGGAAGAAAATGAGCATTTTACTGCCGTCCTCCCCACTTTCATCCAAACAGTATCCAGCTATGGTATTTAGCCAGTCTAGATCTGTCTCTAATTCTTGGTCTTCCTCACTTAACTTCAAGTGGGCCATAATCTTTTTACAATCATCATCCAACAATTGTTCTGCGATTATTTCGGCTCGGGTTGGGGGAACTTGATTTAGTACATCGGTTAATGCACTAAATACTGTTGTTTGATGTTTCGTTTTGCCTTTCTCATTCACTTCCCCCTTTTCTCCAGAATTATTTGAATTTTCTTCATTTAATTCGGAGAAATCGTTAAAACGAACATTCACATTTGTTAGAAAGTGACGTCGTCCTTCTACTGGAATGACTTGAGTCTTCTTATTACCGGTCCATAGAGGATAGAATTGGTTAATTTCTACCGGCTCAATGTAATCGGTAATAGGCGTATCCATTGCAGATAACGGCGCTCTTGATAGAGCGTCGGCTACCTGGTTCAGGGCGCCTTTTCTGAACACAATCTTGAATGCTCCGCACTGGATTTTCACTGCCCAGCGACCAAATCGGCCGGATGGTTCTGGCGTTCTCATCAGCCAACCTAACGCTTGCGCATCCGACTCCAGCGTGAACGTCGTGTATTCCAAGTATGGGCGGAAGCGATCAACTGCCCACACAACTGCCAAACATTCCAGTTCGGGAGTGGAATAACGTTCTTCAGCTCCTCGTAAAACTCGGCTCGCATAAGCAACGGGTTTTGGGACCATCATCATTTTCTGTGTTTTTTCGTTAAACACTTCGACATCCTGGCAGAGGACTGCACCGAGCCCTGTATGGGACGCGTCAGTCATTACTACCATAGGTTTTGACATATCAGGCATATGTAAAACTTGGTTTTTATCGCACAAAATCTCTTTGATTTTTGCAAATGCCTCTTTCTGTTCTTTGCCCCACACAAAAGCAGCATTTTTATGCATGATTGAGGTGAGTGGTCTAGCGATATCCGCATGATTAGGAATAAACTTCCTAAAGAAATTGGACAGACCATGAAACCTCTGTATATCCTTTGAACAGGTGGGTTCGGGGAATTCCTTGACTGACTTGATTTTGTCGGGGTCAGCATTCAAACCTTCCGGTGTGATATAATGACCCAAGAACTTTAGTGAAGTTCTTCCAAATTTTGATTTGGCCTTGTTGATAGTTAAATTAGCTTTTTGGAGCTTTTCTAACACGTCCTTTATGTGGTCCAAATGTTCTTTCCAGGAGTGGGAGAAGATGATCAAATCGTCCAAGTAGACGAGGACATGCTTATGCAGCGAGTCACCCATCACTCGGCTCATCAAGTTCTGGAAAGAACAAGGAGCATTGCAAAGACCAAAGGGCATCCTTTTAAATTGATAGTTTCCCTTTGGTGTGTAGAAGGCAGTTTTACAACGATCCTCCTCTTGCATCTCCATTTGATGATATCCCTGTGTTAGATCTAATGATGTGAAATACTTGGCCTTATTCGTACTGTGGATCAACAGGTCGATACTAGGCATTTGTATTGTGTCGAGTTCCGTAATTGCATTAAGCCAACGATAATCGATGCAGAGTCGATATTTGCCATTGGGCTTAGCTACAATCACGGGATGGCTGATGTACGGGCCAGTTGCAGGCTCGATTAGACCATCGGCCTCCAACTCCTCGACTAATTCCGTCATTATGGCCTTCTTGGCCGGGTTGTACATTCGAAAAGGTTGGACTCGCCATTTCGCATCTTTTTTCAAAGTGATTTTATGCTTGGCTAAGTTGGTGCAACCTACTTTGTCCCTAAAAACGTCTTTTATTGCTAAAATGACAGCTTTTAGTTGGTCCTTACGTTCGTCCGTACTATCACAGTCTGCGACAAGCTTTTCAGCCCAATCAGCAGGCGTGTGAGTCTCGGCGCCATTAGCATCGAGTGTACGGATACGTGCCAATTCACAGTCTGACTCTCTAGTTTCGTAGGGAGCCGACCATCCAGGCATGGAATCGCATGTGAACGATCCTCTTTTCGCTCTTAGGTCAATTCCGGCGCGTCGCATGAAGTTGTGACCAATGATAAGATCACATACTCCAGGTTTCAGGATAATAAAGTTGATTGGTGTATATTTTAGTCCGCCTGCCCACTTGACACAAAGTGTAATTTGTCCAAGTGGTACGTGACTAATTCCTACTGCACAAACTCGCATTCCCCGAGGACATTCTTGGATATAATCGGGTTCTGCGTTGGTTTGAGATAGAAGTTGCATTCCAATGAAACACTGGGTTGCACCAGAGTCCATTAGAGCATTGAACTTCAAACCTCCAATCTGAACTCTCATACGAGGGTCGTCAGAATGTCGGTCAGTCAGTGTTTTCACGAATGCCGTAACTCCGCGTTGATCTAAACGTCGGAGGTTACTGAATTTCTTCACATTCCACTTTCCACCGTGGTTGAAGATGCTGAGTCCCTCCAATTGTTTCGTCATTGCGTCGAATCCTTCCATCACGCCGCCAGTGTTACTGTTGGCGTGCTCTGCTGTAGGAATTAAATCAAGGTTCAAGTCGTCCCACTTGAATAGTTCCTTATTTAATTTGGTTGCAAGTACAATTGGTGGGGGTTTCTGATCCTTTCCAGATAATTCAAATAAATCATCTGAAAATTCCGAGAAATCGAATGGGTCTGTTTTAATAGGGGCTGAAATGGTTGGTTCAACCCCCTCTAACAGTTTTTTGACTCCTCTGTTTTTTCTGTCGAGCTTGTAGGAGCTTTCAAGAATTTTGTAAGCAGATCGGTAACTGAGCTGTGAAGGGACTTTTGAAGAGACGACTGCAATGTTGATTGTAAATCGCCTAGTTTCTTGTCTAGAAGTTCGGTCGTAACCCAGTTAGGTCTAGGCCGTTTTACATCATCGGGCGTAGCTTGTGAGCTCGCCGGACGTTTATTCGCGGGATCTGCTTTATTTTTATTTAGCCATTTCGGGCATTCCCGTTTGAAGTGCCCTGTTTCATGACAGTAAAAACACTTCCCGGACTTGGTCTCCATGTGGTTAATATAGATGGTCTCCATCGATTCTTCGTCTCCGCTTTCAACTTCAATGTCACTTTCCACTTGGGTAATTGGTTCATAACCGACAGTGGAACTCTTGAGTGATGGTCTAGATGCGAATTTGTTATCTTTTGCCTTTGTCGAGGCATTGGATGCTGGGAATTCGCTGTTGTCAAACTCGAGACGCGCAGAATGTTGCTTTTTGTTTTCAAACATACAGCGATGTTTTCCCACGAAATAAATGATTTCTTCGACTGTACTTTCACCGTACAGGTCCTTGTTCATTAATAACATAAAGCTTTCATCAGTTACATTATCGAACAGGTGGTCTATACCTTCTCTACTTCCGGGTGCAATTTTCCCTTGCGCTTTGGAAAAACGCAACAGAAAATCATATAAGCTTTCGTCAGCTCTCTGGATTACGTTTTTCAGTCGTCTTGCTCGCGTGAGCGGGACGAGATCGAAACGTCTTAGAAAAGCGTCCTCGAAAATTTCCCAACTTGTGAAACGTCGTTTCTCTTGCCTGAACCATGTTTGCGCATGGCCCAGTAAATAACCCGGAATGATTTCATGTACCATGTTGTCTAATGTTATTTCTCGTAACATTGAAACTGATTTCACGACTTCCAAAAATCTTGACACGTCTTCCTGCTTTCCTTCAAAAGCTGGAATTTCTATTCCTTTACAGATGAATTTCCTATTTGGTTGCGGTTGCGATTGGGTATTTCGCACATTTCCCGACAATCTCTGAACTAGTAAGTTCATGTCGTCTTGCGACAGAGTGGGGGCAGTGCTACTCGCACTGTTTCCCCTCCGTGGCGGTGGAGAATCTGAACGTTGAAAATAACTGGGAGGGAGCAAGTTAGGATTATCGGTGTGATGTCCCCCTTGCCCTCCTTGTCCCCCTTGTCCCCCTGGCTGGGGTGGACGGGGCTCATTTCTTCGACTCCCCCTTGCAGGAGGTGGCGAATATGAGCGTTGAAACTCATCTGGTCGCGGTGGCGAGGAACGACGGAATCTCCCCTGGCTGGGGGAGTTATACCCGTGATTCGTCCGATAATCTTCGTAATTTGGCCGAAATTCCTCATACCCTATTTGAGCACGGGGAATAATTGGCGACGGCGACTTCTCTCGACGCAAGGCAGGCAAGTTCGGCCTTCTTCGCGGTGACTCGAAATGTGTATGAGGTTGAATCGGATTTGGGTCCACATCTCGTACTTCGTCGCGAACTCGTTGTTGGAAGCGTTCGATCGGATCGGCCGGAAATTTTCTAGTCGGAAATTCCTGCTGCGCCCCGTAATCAACAGGGGTTTTCAACGTTGAGGCTTGATCCCTTATTTCTTGTTGGAAACGTCGTATGGCTTCGGAGGGATGCTTAGGTGGATAAGCAACTCTCCTCGGCGGAATTTCCTGTTCCAACACTAGCGGAAGTGCAGGAATAGGTGGTTGATTGCGTCGTTCAGGAACGGTGGTCTGCGACTCGCTCGCGACTTTGTCCACTACAGACGGTCGTTGTACGTTATCCGTACGTTCAACCAGTAAAAGTTCATCTGACTTTGGAGTCGATGCACGTGGTTCTGTCGTTTGTTCCTTACTTGGAGAAGTAGGGTTAGCGACTCGTAATGGAGGTGGAGCGGGTGGCGGGTCACGCGACTTCTCGTAAGTTGCCGGCGGCCCTCCGTTGATACCTCCGCGGTTCAGTTCCAACTCGTCCGCTGATCGGCCGGAACGGTCGGACGAACCTCCTGGCTGTTGATTGCGAGCCATATACTGTTTGGCTTCGGTCAGCGAACCGAAGAAACGTACATCTAAATTGAAGTGGCGACAATACGCCCGCAAATCCTCGTCGGCGTCGTACTGCGTGCTTTCCTCCGTTATAGGAGTGAGCTGGTTCCGCGATTGATTCTCGTCCTCCTGATCTCTCGTTTGATTCAGGGTGTCGAATAAATTACGATGATGTGTCATGATATTTTTGTTCAAAAATATGAAAACACAGAGTGAAAAGTTGAAAAATTGACGAAAGATTCGGTGTGAGATTACGTACCGTTTAGTACGTAACCGACAAAATCGAACAACAACAAAAATTGGCGATAGGTTCGGTGTTAAAACGTGTACTGTGGGGTACACGAAAAACAACAAGAAAATAACGCCCAAAAAATAGATTGGAGTACTAAGGATTTTAATACAACACTAGCGCGGAGAAACAGTCACGCCTAAAGTAAAACTAGAGAAAGAATAGTACAACTGATTCTTTAAACTTGGTGTGGGCAAACACACTTAAACTACAAAAATGAAATACACTTTTTATACTAAACTAGCGCTTAGGAAGGTGCGCTTTAAACTACAATGTTTTAACAAAATTACACTTAACTTTACGGCTTTTTCGGATGCAAAATGGTCCAAACGAACAAGGTGGTCACGGTCCAAAATGGTGGTCAAGAGACGTCCAGTCAGTGTGGATGCAAGAAGGCAAGTGGTCTTCACACTTCCCAAAAAATGAATTTTGGGGGTTAATCCGTTCAGTGGGATTGGGCGAATGAAAAAATGACACATTTGACGTGTGTCACTCATTCATCACCCAACAGTGCATTTCCTTTTCTGGATATGCCACCCACTGAGTTTTGGTCCAAATTCTTTTTCGAGAATTTGAACTTTGCCATTCTTGTCAGCAAGATTAACCTGTTTTTTAAGACAAGTCAAAATCGCCCATTCTCCACAGCTGCTTGACAATCTCCAGTCTCTTGGTAAAGAGAAAATTGTTTTTATTTCTTTTTCGGGAAATAATCACAAAATACTACCATTAGTCACATTTTTGGTGAGAAAATATGACCTCTTCAGACTACCATCCAAGTGTCGTTAACTTTTCGTACAAAAAGTTAAAGTTCAAGCATTTTGATTAGAAATAACTTAAACAATGGACAGCATCGTAAATTCTTCTAGTTGTAGGAACTTCTGTTTGTTTGTCGAGAATCAAAAAACTTTTTATTCAAAAGACTTGACCCAACAAACGTCTGGCACATTTATTTATATTTTTCGCGAAATAATAAATAACGTACGGTAGTCTACTTGTTACACATTCTTGTGAGAAAAATGCAACTAGACTCGGGAGACAGTGTTGAAATAATATTTCGATTAAAATATTAACGACACTGTGAAATTTGTAATTATATTTTTCTTTTTCGAGAGAAAATACAACAAACAAATCAATAATCGTAATTTTCTCGTTAAAGAAAATCACAACACGAACAAAACGGTTATAAATTTCTTTTTTAAGAAAATTTACAACACGGACATTTAGTCATAATTTTCTGTTTAGAAAAAATACAACTCAGCCATAATTTTCTTGGTAAAGAAAAATTACAACAAAAATGTCAAAATTCAAAATTTTACCTAAGTTCACTTTTAGCTTGCAACCTATCTCGGTAGAACCTCCACGTGTGACGATGACCTTTCGATGACGCTATCCGCTCAAAATGTGTATTTTGGCATAACAAGCAAGTCTATCAATTCTAGTAGTTGAGAGATAAGTTAACAAACCTAAAGTGTGAACTGGGTAAAATAATGAAACCGGTGGTTATCAAGACATAACATATTTATTGATATCTAAATATAATCACCGAAAAGTGATTATATTAATCAATTTTGCATCAAATATAATTATACAATAATTATGCCGACAAATGGCCAAATTACTATCGATTAAACTATACATATAGTTGCCTGTGCGGCGCTATAATAGTATCAATCGGCTTCGTCCTGGTAAGATGTCGTCTGAATCGGTTGATTATTTGGTCCTGGTTCGAATCTGTAATGAAAAGGTTAGTATCCGAGGACTTCCGGTTGACTGTATCTGCATCGCCACAACCTTGGGGCGGTTATTGGTTTAAATGGCCTGTGAGAGCCATTTACCAATTGACCTCTTATAGATGTTTTAAGACATCTATAATTGGTGTGATACGTCAAATGGTTCTTCATACGAGAGTAAACTGTTGCAAGTTTACAATCATAACTTCTGGTTCCGTGCAATGGATGCATTTATTAGAGTATTACTTTTCAGTAAATACTCGTAATAATTCTGCTTACATAAAGTTGGCAATTTAGCTACACATTTACTGGCAAGTAAATGCTAATGTAGCTAGTCTTCAGTTTTGTACAGTTCTGGAAGAAGTATCCATGTTTATGCACAATGCTGAGTTGTGACATAAACTAGCTGGGGATTTAATCTAACTAAACTTTTCCGAGTTTAGTTATTTCAACCCTAATGTTACATTTTCGACACGCTGTTCGGCAGCCGTGGTTTACTGTAACTGGCAGGCCTTGTGGAACACTTGTTGAATTATATCCGGCCCGACGGGATTCTTACTACTCATCGCCGCGACCTGATCTCCTCACGGCCACACAGCCGTCATCGGGCACCCGGACATGGAGGCATCATATCACCCATCTCCACGTCAAGTGTACGCCGTATGTAGGTTGTCATAGGCCCGCAGTATAAGGGGCATTGACTGCGCAATCAACAGACAAGCAAGTGTCTGCGCAATCAACATGACAACCGGAGTAGTAGAATGGGCTCAAGAAAACATATAGTCAAATATCTGGTCAAGAGCGAGTTACTTCCTGTTGCAAGGAAATATATACTCATGGTGGACAATAGCTTGACCATTGCTCCAATGAGAGCAGTGGTCCCCTGAATCCCTCCAATCACTGGTCAGAGTGATGGGATACTCAGGACACATTTCCAGTCCAGGTGGTCAACAGGAACTGGATACACAGGCCATAGCTCTCTGCTAGGTCAGGACAGGAACTGGATAGCGAGGAACACTTTTGGATTAAGTCTTTCAACTTAACCAAGGGGGGTCCGAGCTGGAAGCAGGTGCAGAGGGGTGAGTTAATCCCCTAAACCTAGTTTTGTGATAACTTGACAAGAGTTGTCACAAAACAGTTTAATATCAATATTTACTTCAATAAATAAAGATAAAGTTGATTCTCTACATTGAAATCACATAAAAGTTGCATTTTATGTGATTTTACATCAAACTGGAAATTCTGTTCGAATTTGCCACTTTTGGTCGTCAGCGCCATCTATCGGTGGGATTTGGCATGATATCGCGTAAACAATACCGTGTTCGTCATAAGAGTTCTGCAGAGAATCCAGCGGCTTTTTTATGTTTTTGATTTGAATTTTTAATTTATTTTTTGTTTTAATTTATTTATTTGTTTGTTTTTAATGTTTTGTTTTTTTTTGGTTGTGTTTTTTTTTAGTGCTGGTTTTCCGAAACAGCAAGCAGCTCAAATAATTTTAAAAGCTATTTCGAATTATTTTGTGAATGTTATGTCCAGTTCGTTTGAGCAAATTTATTTCTTGTTATGTGACATGGAGAGTATCAGCATTTATACGAGTGAATTGGCCAAATTATTGGACTCTTAAAGTTAAGTTTTCTGTGAAATTAATTTCCGAAAAATGACAAATTTGTTTGAAAAGTGGCAATTTTATGTGAAAAATGACAAATTTGTTTGAAAAATGACAAATTTGTTTGAAAAATGGCAATTTTATGTGAAAAATGACAAATTTGTTTGAAAAATGGTTCTCATTTTATATGGAAAGAAAAGAATTTATTATTATTCATATTATAGTCGGTGCAATAATTATTTTAGCTGTTCTATTCCGCGCGGGCCTAATCCGCGCCTCTCTATACCGCACGATCCCCCATCCGCACTACCCAATGCATGGATTCCTTTCCGCGCAGTTTTTAGTCACGCTCCCTTTTCCGCACGGTTCCTCATCCTCGCGGATTAATTTTAATAAACGGCAGACATTTTTTGCGCGGTTCCTCAGCCGCGCGATGACCATAACCGTGCTTCGACACGTGCTTCGTCCCGGTCACGAGCATGGCGAGCACGTTGGCCGTTCCGTGCGCCGTGTCCAAGCAAGGAGACAAAAGGCGCCGAGCAAATACCAATGTGGATATTGCTATGCGCGATGCTATGTGCGAAACCGCGGCGGATACGAAATTTATTTATCATTTTATTATTCCTTTTATTATTTTTAAATTCGGCGCGGAAGAGGGACACTGCGCGGAATAGGGATACGCGGATGAAGTCCTGGCCGTTTGGAATATTTATTTCGATTTAATCGTGTGGTATATCAATGATAACTGTTTAAAGTATTTTGTTTTGTTGCTATATAGATTTGTTTGGCTGTATTTCGTTATATTAGACGAAATATTTTCGGTTTTGATCATGATTTTGATGTTTAGAAATTTTATACGGGTATTATTTATGCTGGTAAAGTTGTAAACTGTTTGTGACGTTCAAGAAATCGCATCACATAAATATATTTTAGTGTAGAATACGAGAATTAAAAATAAAAAAAATAAAGAATTCGAATTTGTTGTATTTTTATTCCAAAAATTGATCGCATAAAGCTTTTATCTTTTGCAAAGTTGGTTCTGCATCACAATTTCCGCGGAAGTAGAAAATGCATTCCGCATTACAATTAGCAATTATCTCTTTACAAATATTCGCATTTGCTGCTCGCTTTGCTGCGTACAATTTGGGAAAACGTGCCAGAACTTCTCGAGTCAGAATCTTTCCAATAACATCGTTCATGTCACTGCTGAAATTACTAGTTAACAAATCATGCAAGGATTCGTCATCCAAATGTCGCAGGTCAAGTTTCTCAAATAACTTGACGACAACTTCTTCGTCGTCGCTCGATTTCCACTTGAAGATGCATCGAATGCATTGTATGCAAATTATTTGTTGGTCAACACATTCTGCACGGCTAACACAACATTCGATCAGTTTAGTTATCTGAGGTTCGGTTAAATCTTGAAGATTTGCGGATTTTGAAACTTCCTCAAGATTATTTTGAGCATAACTTTGGATCGAGCCTTCTTCTTCCAAACCGTTGTCGACTCCGACAGCCCACAATGCGACAAATGTTTGTGACGGTGACGACCACAACTCCCATTTAACAATGGTACCGGGAAGAGATCGCAATAAATAAACAGTGAATACAATACGAGATAAATACAAGACAGTTTATTGTTGGTAAACAATAATATCAAGGCTAAATTATACATAGGACTAATGCCGACATTTGGCAAGTTAAATCAGCTATTAAACTATACAAAGAATTGGCCAACTGGCCCTAGAATAATATCACTACGGGTCTGGAATATGGGAGCGGTTTCCCCATCGCTCGACCTGATTATAGATGTCATCTTAAGCCGGATGGCTGTGTCCTGGAGTCCGATACGGCTTCGCTGGTTTCCTTGGTTCGCTGTGTAAACTATCGCACGTCGATAAATCGAATGATCTGAGCATTGCGGTTGACTTTGTCTGCACCGCCACAACTTTGGGAGGATATTGGTGTAAGTAAATGTATTCATTTACTTATCAATATTCCACTTATGAATTATATTTAATTCATATCGTTGTGAATTCTTATTTAGATATTTTCGGGAATAAGTTGTCGTCAACTTATCGGTTATATTGAGTTCAATATGAGATTAAGTCTTCTGACTTGATTTTGGTCCAACTGGTTGTCGAGTTTAAGTTTTGCTGTTATAAATAAAATGAAGATTAAGCTTCCCGTCGCAACACACAATTGCCATCGATTAGAATATACGCCTTGCCATGCAGAACGGTATCAAGCGTCCCCGGCGTCGCAGCACGGTCGTCCATCGAGTGGTTGACGGTACCACGTACACAGGGGTCGATAGCTCGCGGCTCCGCACAGCAGTTTTATCTCTCGCGGTACTAATAATAGACCGACTGCTTTGGCATCGAATACCATGAGAATCAGCTTGCCAAACACTTGGTGCTACTCGTGGTTACTGTAAAACAGACTGCTTTGGCACCATCAGGTGAAGGAACCGATTCTCAACAATACCGATGCTACTCGTGGTAACGGAATACGTTCATACCGAAAAAGACAACTTGGTCCTGTCCGGAGGATACTGAATTGCACAACGGCGGGTTCTCCTTCGGCGTCGCAACCGTAGACTGTAACATTTATGCAACATAATAATCCCAGCACTTCGACTTCAATTGCCGGCGGTGGCATGATTCTGTAGAATCATGCAACGGTTCTTTGCGAATAAATCAACAAAGAACCAAAAGGTTTTTTTACGTGAACAACGAATCATATTTCTTAAGTAACAATACCAAACAGAAAATAATCAAACAGAGCTGCGGAATGGCCGATTGTTTGGGTTTATATAACCTGACTGGATTTAAGGATTAATCCAGTCATCCAATTGGAACATGGGTTCCACGAATCCCTCCAATCCCGTATCACCGGAAGTGGATACGGAGGAGCATTTATGCAAATTATGCTAATCCTTGTTACAACCGGAACTGGATACCCAGGACCGGAAATGGGTTCCACCAATCAGATTGATCGGTTGACCGATTGATCGCTAAACATTCTGTCCCGCAGAAATGGAAGTTACATTGTATTTAACAATGTCAGATATTTAATATATATTTATATTAATATTTAACACAATTTATTCACTTGATTAAATATACGTTTATATTTAATCATGAGGTTTTCAAGTTCGTATTCGAATTTATCGCTAATTGCGATCGCGCCATCTAGTGGCAATATGGAGCATTGACAAATGCGGGTTTTAGCAGACGAATCTTCGTAATTATGCCGTGATACTTTAGTATCATGTGGAAATTAGTGTTTATTCTTAATAAACGAACATCTTTGTATTTGAAACATCATAAATGACTTTATTCTAGACATTTAT